>JAODAL010005153.1:0-15000 GCA_025379985.1 Phyllomedusa bahiana | reverse complement strand
TGTGGTCCATTAGTGGTAGAGTCCCTTTGATCCCTCTGGCAAACAAGACTAAAGGGTTGCTCATCTCAAAGTTTCAAAATGGATAATGAAAAATGTGCTTTGCTCTGTCACTTTTGGTAAAGCTTCTGTAATTAGAAAAATGACTCTGTTATTCAACGTCACTAATTAATAAATATCATGCTGCAGGACCAGGGAAGCTTCTGATTAAAGAAAACAGAAAAAATTTTACTGGCTTTTTCTAAAGATCAGAAAAACAAACAACTCTCCTGCCCGGGATTCTGTGCTGGTATGACGTCACCCCCCTGCATCAAACAAACACATGGGGAGAAGTACACAGGTGGTCACTGGGCCCCAGAGAGCAAAAGAAGGTGATAAAATCATGTAGCTCCTTTAACAAAAAAAAAGAACAACGCAATATATTTGAAAAAAAATCTTTATTTATGTTCCCAACAGTTCAAAGCTAATCTTTGACGAACAACCTTTTAATACTTGGGGGGCAAAAACCCCTTGTTGGGGAACACAGCAGTCAGACGTTTTTTGTATTGATGATGAGGTTTTGCCATATACAGGGGAATTTGGTGACTCCCTTTGCAGATCATCCTTTTAAAACATTAAGATTTTTAGGGGTCACTTGGGGAACTCAGAGCTTTAACTCCCGCCATTAGTTTTTTAGGGGTTAAGGTCTGGAGACGGTAGGACTCTCCAACCTTAATGTCTTTTTTTAGCTGTCTTTGCTGATTTTTGGGGGAATGTCTTTCTGGAAAGACCCACCGACCCATTTTTAATTTTCCAGGGAGAGAAAGGGGTTTCGCCAGGATTTTTTCTACATGGCTCCATCCATTCCCCCATTATTCGGGAAAGGGACCTTGCCCTTACAAGAAACACCCCCAAAAATAAAGTTTTCCACCTCCAAAACTTGACAGTGGGGACGGTGTTCTTGGGTCATAGGGAGCATTTCTCTCCCCAACCCACGGGGGGGGGGTTCGTTAATGCCAAGACTCCCCTTTTTTTTCCCTCTGACCACCACTTTCTCCCATCATTTTCAGAATCATTCAGGTTTCATTGGCAAACTTCAGACGGCTAATCGCCTTCTTAGCGGGGGTCTTTCGGCACTGCGGATTTTAAACCATTACGCTTAATTTTGTTACCAATATTTCCCCCGGGTGACTGTGGCCCCCCGCCTTTTAACATTAAAAGTTCCCCCCCTGTATTTTAGGCTGATCTCTCACCTTTCCCCATTTTCAAGATAGCCCACGAGGGGAGATTTTGCATAGGCCCCAGAGTGTCGACTGACATCATTTTGTATTTCTTCCATTTTCTTACTATTGTACCCAACAGTTGTTTCCTTTTCACCCAGCGTCTTACTTTTGGGTTTTGGGTTTCCCATTCCCGCTTTTTGCAGATCGATTACTTGATTTTTACAAGTGATTTTTTTTTGGGGTTTTTATTTTGGATATTCTATCTCCAAGTTAAAATTAACCTACCCTTAAAATTATAACTTTTCATTCTTTGTCAGGGCAAACTTACACATCGCAAGGGATCAAATAATTATTTCCTTCGCTGTATGTGGTTACTTTTGATGATGCTGTGTTCTCTGGGGTATACACACACGATCCTTTGGGCCATTATTGGAATTTAAAGCACTGAAAGATCATTTTTATTTAGGATTAAATAGCATTATGCCAGAAAAATCCTCACGGAGGGTTAATACTTTCTTAAGGTGTCCATGGGGGGCCCCGGGCATCAATTTATATTTGACCTTTTTCCTTTTCCAAGTTTTCAGGATTTATGACTATCTGATTAAAAAAAAAAATTAAAAAACCATTTTTCTTTTTAGCCAAGTCAATTCATGATTTGAATTGCTTCCATTTACCAGACATTACGCCCATGCACACATTGTTTACAAATATACCGTCCATCAAGTATATAAAAAAAATCGCTTTTGAATCCCTTCTGTCAGTTTTTTGACCCTAAAGTTCACTGAAAATAAAGAAGATAGTATGGCGTCAGTGAAAATATATAAAGCAAAATGGTTGACTTCTTTTAGTGTTAAAAGGGTGGTCTGGCAAAAAAAAAAAAAAAAAAACATGAAAAGGGGCTTTTTGGGAAAAAACAAAACAAAATTTTATCCACTTTCCTCTGCTGCCCAAAGGGGCGTCCTCTTCTGCGCGTTGGACAAGACCGGAAGGGAAAAGAGGGGATTAACAGAGGGGCTCCAAAGGGGAAAAAAGGGGACAGGTAAGTTTTTTGTGTTTTCCCATCTAAGAGAGGGCTGTATATAGCCCGAAACGCGTTACTCCCATCCCCGGGTCGTTCCCTTGCACATTTTTCTTTTGTTTGTGGCATTTCCCCAGCATTTCGTTTTTTTTCTAAAAAAATGGGCTTTAATCTTAGCAACATTCTTGGGCCAATCCATCTTTTGCTCTACAAACCAAGTTTTTTTTTTTTACCAAGCCTGGCCGCATTTCAGATTTTTTTTTTTCTGCTGAATAATCCCCTTTAACTTTTTTGACTGAAGCGTTCAGATATTTGTGCTGACTGTCCCCTGACATTTTTCACATATCAGAACTGGGTGTGTTGGATTATTTTTTAAAAAAAGACTATATATACATACTTGCCCAGTATCTTAGGCTCTATTTAAAAAAAAAAAAAAAAATTTAAGTTTCAGCCTTTGGTAAAAGGTATATTTCCAACTGTATATCTCGGACAAAAGACACTGTTGTATGGCACTATATAGGAGTAGAGTGCATACCCACCCTAGGGCCCCCGGGGGTTTTTTTTTCAGGTCATTCTGTTAGGGGAAGGCGCTCACAGCCTTTTTTTTTTTTTTTATAATAAAATTTTTTATTGGAATTTTTTCACAACAATTTACGTAAGAAATATACATTTTCAAGAATCACATACAAAAAATCGGCGATGTTATAATTGTGCATAAGCATTCATTCTGCTAACCTTACTTAATCGCCTACAAGAGCTGAGCCAGTTCATCGTGTTGTAAAATCCTCAACATCCGTCCGTTATCTACCTTCTATGCCCTATTTCTCTCTCATCTTGTCTAACTACACAAGCTACTTCAAACCCTAAATCCCTAAACTATCACCCCAACCCTCTGTGAGGTGCAAAAAGAACTTCCCTTACCACTCACCTCTCATGTTCTACCTCCAACACACACACAATTACCTGCTAGTCGTTCTCTAGATAGTAAGCTGAAGTATCTAAAAGGCTCCACATAATCCCTTATCTCCGTGGTCAACAAATGAATCGACCAATAAATTTTTTTTCAATTTTCTCAAAAAACTTCTCTGATAATATTGTCTTTATCCAGCGTTCTACTGCATTCAAGTTTTTTCCTCTCTAAAAACAAATATTTGCCTTCAGAAGTAATTATCACCTCCTCCCAAGGTCGCGACCTGATTTATCTAGCCAGTGTCTCAATATTAAATCTTTTTTCGCTATAAAAAAAGTGACAAATGAGTCCCTTTATCCCTACACAACAGACATTTACCCCCCCATCACTGGATTTTCTTGACCGAAAATGTAGTGGTGGGACAAAGAGACACCAACAATGTGGCGTTAATGGAATGTCCATGTCCCAGACCTTGTAATATACCTCCCCCCCCTCTTTCCAGAAGCTCAGAGTCGTTTGGACATTCCCACATGCAATGCAAGTAAACCCCGTCCTTAAATCAATCCACACTTTGGACAATACGTCAGGATAATCTGAATTCACCATTTGTACAGGGCAGATTAAATGCATATGTTGCCCTTTTCGTGCGTGGCTAATTTGAATACACTTCTCTCCAATGCACTCTGACATTGGCCGATTTACCAACTCCAATCTTAAACTATTATTACACACATGTTCTTCCCGACCCCATTCTATTTCCCATTTTCTGAAGACCTTAATCGCCAGTCCTCTGTCAACACCCCTTCCAGTATGTTATTTATATATCTTGGATAACGCCCCTACGCCCTCCCCTCACTTCCATATCCCCCTCAAATTCTGCCTAGGGGGGGTCATTTATATTGCTTAATTCCTGAAGTTTTAGCTTAAAAAACTCTTGATTTTAATATAATGGAACTTATGGCCTTCCAACAGCATGAACATTAGATCGGATTTCCTCCCAAGTGGCCACTTTCCTGACTGCCCTGTGGAGCAAATCCCCCAAGAGTCCGTATCCCTTTTCTGTTTCCCAGCAATCCAGGAGCTTCTTTCTCTCCCGGCGAATTCGGGTAACGACCACATTTGGCATAAATCTGTGACATACATGGGTCTATTGAATAACTTCACTACGGCGCCAAGTCGCCATTGTGTGCTCTGAACACAATTTCTCTTTACCACCCCTGTTGATTACATACGGGTGTGTAGAATGCCACCAGATCCCACTGACATGCCCCAACTGTCTCTCCACCTCTAGATTGGAAAAGAACTCGTTTCAATGTAGCCAGGTCATTTACATGGCGCCATAAATCTGCTAAATTATACATCCCTAAAATCTGGCAATTTAGCTCCCCCCTGCCTTCTCACTAGTGTCAGCTTTTGTTTGATATCCCTGGCCTCCTACCCCACTCAAATAAATGCAGAAAAAGCTCCTATCCAGCTGTTTTACCTCTTGTGCTTCAATACACTGGTAAATTTTGATGGGTATAAAAGTCTGGCCGAAACGTTACCAATCTTTATCAATAAACTGCGCCCCCATGAGTGATAGTGGAAGCCCCCCCACCATCTCTCCAATTCCTCCACTATTTTGCTTGATTAACGGGAGTAATTAAATTATAGATAGTGAAGACGACTCCCTATTTTAAACCCCCAAATGTTCGGTGGGAGGACCACAACCTTCACCCCCATATTTGCACTCCCCTGCCTATCCTTTTTCCCCAAAATATTAGCTGGCATTTACTTTTTTAATTTTGTACCCTGAAAAAGAACCAAATTACTACCAAAAGGTTTATCACTACCCTCTACCTGTCTTTTGGACTCTCCAAGAAATGCAGGAGCATGTCGTCCGCAAAGCATACCAATTTTTAATTCTTTGTCTCCCCACCTTTATTCCCCAATATAGTTCCGTGTCCTTGCAAAAGAGTAAGGCAAGGGCTCCAAGCCAGTTAAACAGGAAGTGGTGACAACGGACATCCCTGTCTAGTGCCCTTCTGTAGCAAAATAGGTTCACGAAAAGAAGCCAGGAGTGTTTACTCTCGCTCTCGGGGATTTATATATAGCAGTGAATATGATCTAAAGCAACCTTCTATACCCATCCTATCCATTACACATTTAGCCATTCCCAATTTACAGTTATCAAAGGCCTTTCAAGGCGTCTTGCCGCGCAAGACGCGGTGTTTTTTCGTGGTTTGTAATAATTTCTTTCTCCACACCTATTTTGAGCTGTCAAAAGTAAATCTTAAATTTTTTCACCCCCGATCTCCTTCACAAAACCCATTCTGGTGATCCCCCACTAACTTCGTAAAAGTTCCTGCAACATCTATTAGATTAAGCCCACACTTCTAGATAATATCTTAATGTCCTGATTATAAAGAAATCGGGCGATACGATTCAGTTTCAGCGCATCTCTTCCCTGCTTTATGTAATGTAACTTTTATAAATGCCTGTGCCCCATGGGAGCATCGTCTGGTATTAGTTTTAGCAATCAAATACTATTTTCAAAGTCGGAGTCATCTTTCCTTCCTTCAATTATTTTGTAGAATCCCCTGCAGCCCGTCAGGACCTGGCCTGTACTTGGGGATATTCCCCTATGACTTTTGCCTATTTCTCTTCCTCTGTAATTTTCCTCATTTAAACTTCCAGGTCTAGTTTTGGAAAGCTTTGCTAACTTATCCCTTTCCAGAAAAAAAAACTGTTTACCCTTCGTCATGTCGTATAATGGTTGTGTGTAGAGCTCTTTATAATATCTCTGTAAGATCTCGTTCACCTTCCTGGGGTTTTTCGCTACCTCCCCCTTTTCATCTTTTAAGCTCATAATATTAGAGGTGCCTCTTTTCCCTCTCACCAAATTGGCCAACAATTTGCCCGACTTATTCCCATACTTATATAACTCCAGTTTGTACCGATCCCCAAATAGATTTTCTAATCTCCCCTGCTGAAGGTTAAACGCCTCCCTTGTCATGTTCCACTTGTCCCTTTTGGTCTCTGAGGGATCCCCAAGAAACTCAGTGTAAGCCCCTCTCAACTTCAATGCGGCATCCTCAAACAACTGCAAAAGCCTTCTTTTCTTTCCCGCGACATAAGTCATTATGCGGCCTCTAAGGACAGCTTTGGCGGCATCCCAAAAAATAAGTGGGGTAACGCCACTGCCGTTATTTTCCCTGTCATATTCTCTCCACCATTCCCTTAACAAATCCTGAAATTGTGTGTCGCTTGCCAGTGAAATCGGGAATCTCCACAGTATGTCAGAGCCCTTTGCATACTTCTCTCTAATGTCTATACTAATTGGAGCGTGATCAGATATACAATCCCCCTATATCTGTCTTTCTCCACATTTCTCAGCAAACAGTGGTTTTACTAGCAAATAATCTATTCGTGACCATGATTGCTGAGGCATGTGGATAAATGGGTAAATTGTCGTCTGCAAGGGTTATGCTTTCTCATGCATCCCTGAAGCCCGTAATATCACATGCTCCTGGGAGCAAGCTGCCTCTCCCCCGTCATTCCCCAGCCTTCTGATTACCCTAACCTTGTCTTCTGCCTCATAATGCAATTACACTATTATAGTCCCTCCCACTACTATATAGGGCTCCAACCTCCAACCATAATTTACTTTATTCCAAAAGTCCCTAAAGAATCCCCTATCTCTCCCTATTTGTTCGTAAATCTATTATGCAGACTAACTCTACCTGCTGGGTATCTATTTCTATACCTTAACCCCACCTTCCCTACTGTCTTTGTTCATGAGCTATTATTTTGCAAGTTGCATATCTTGTGGATTAGTGTGAGTACTCCAGCCTAATTGCCCCCCACGCTCCCGATCCCTCTAACTTCCCTACCCACATCTTCTGCATCAGAAAAAAATCAGTATTCTCCAAAAGCGTCACTTGTAAAATAGCTATGTCCAGAGTCTTGCCTCTCAAATGCCTCAGCACCATCATCCTTTTATGGGTGATTTTAACCCCTTAACGTTCCAACTTTACATTCCACATAATTTAAATATCTACCCGCGAATTCACACCATGAGAGTATCCATCCATCTGCACATCAAACCCCCTAACAATGAACTTCGTAAAAAACCTGTCCCAACAACAAATGGAGCACAAACTTTCTCCTTCCCCCCCTGATACAATGACTTTCCTTTTTTCGTGTATGTGTGGTGATGAGCCTACCAATCAGTCCCACCATAATACAACCCACTTCCGTGTCCACATTCTCTCCCACCGTATCCTCCGCGCCCCATCTGTCCTCCCTCCTCCTTTTCTAAAGACAGATTATCAGATCCGCACCGACAATTCACAGTTTTTTTCCCCAACTTGAAAGTGAAAAAGACAAAACAAATCCTAAGTACATAAACATAACCTGACCCATTAACTTCCCATCCCCCCCATACTCAGTCCGTACCTCCTTTAATACTACCTCCCCCTAACTCCCCTACTATCCTCCCATCAAGCATAACAGATACCCATATCTTACCACAGTCCCGATCAGTCAAAAATCTTTTCACTTCAGGTGGTCTGAAAATCACCCCTCTCTCTGTGGCTCGTGACGTGACGCTTTTTCTATGAGCTGTTTCCTGGGTCTCTGGGCGGTAATCTGACTGAGGCTCCTCTGCAAACCTGTGACCAAGCGGCTTTTCTTGCCCTTGTTTTGTCCGGAATCTCTCCCCATTCTGGGTCTTTTCTAGGGAATTTCTCCGCCTCTTCAGGTGTCAGGGCAATGGTTGGTTTTCCATCTGTGGCAAATATTTTTACACCCGCAGGATACTGGAAGTAAAAACGTAGCTGCTTCTTAACTAGGACAGCAAACCTCTCTGAATTGGCCCATATTCTCTACGGGCCACCTCATTCGCTGAGTAGACCGCAAACATCATCAGCCTTATCCCTCCTGCAATTGCGCTTTGCCGCCTGTTTCTATAGGCTTGACATTTTAGAGTCTTTCTCGCAAAGTCCAGATACTTAACTATTACTGTCTAGGCCTGGTGTATCACCTCCTCTTGAGGTCGGCCTGCGGGCCAATCCTGTGAGCTCTTTCGCCCAACCTTTATAGTCTGTCTGTCCAGGCCTAGTAGAGGTCAGGAATGTCCTTAGATCACAGCTCAGGTAAGTCTCCAGGCTTTACAGTTCAGGGACGCCTATAATTCTGTTATTGTTTCATCTTACCTGTTTTCCAGGTTCAGTCTACTTTTTTCCTAGCAGCATAAGCATTTTTTCTCAGCATCTATCATGTTACTTTTAGCTCCCACTATTTCGTCTTCCACACAGCTCAGTCTTTCCTCCCAACTCAGTAATCTGTATACGTAAGCTTGTCCACATCAGACGCAAAAGTGGATCGGTGGCAGAGATAGAAAGGTGACTGAGGCAGTCAACTGGTTTTTTTTTTTTTTAGTTGATGTCACAGTGGCCACTAGTGCTGCGGGTTGATTCTGTGGGCCATATTTCTGCTACGCTACCTTAGCTGCCATGGCGTTCAAGGTAGCTCCCAGCCTGGGAACATCTCTTGCTCTTCGGCTCTCCTCTTCTGAGCGGACGGCTCCTTGGCCGATAGCTGTATGGACGCCCGCTCCGATGGACGCCTGCAGCTCCGGCGCCATCATTAGGACGCCATGCTGATCCCGCAGTGTCGGGAGGATATATCCCCGCCTCTCCGCTCCCCCCTCTGCTCTCAGATGCTCGCTCCAGCACCGAACGAGCGGTGTCCCTCTGGCACTAAAAAGTGCCGTAAATCGTGCCGGTCCACTTAGCGGGGATGCTGTTTTATTTCGGAGGGAACGGTCCGGAGCTCCGCACCTCAGCCTCCGTTCATACACGCGCCGGAACCGGAAGTCTCAGCCTTTTTTTATACAGTGAAAAGAAATGTACCAATGCAGGACCTTCTCTTGGCATATTTTAAGTAAATGCTGCCTTTTATACACAGTAGTTGTCTACACTGGCTAACCTAGGGCATTGCCAAACATAAAAGAACAATATTGTATGAACATATTGTATGAACATGTAGTGGTCAGCATTAGCCTGCCAAGCATCCTGTGTCAGTTATCCGATGATCCCATGGCTCCATAGGTGAACCCCACAGCTCAAATACTTTACCCATATAGCACTCATGCAAAAATCATTGTTCAGTAGACATAGGCTTAGAAACTTATGTCATAGAGACTCTTCTGAGCTGTGTTGGACTTAGGCAGAGTCTCATTATGGACATTGATGGCATATTGCTAAGATATGCCATTACAGGGGTTGTCTCACTACAAGGATTGCTTTTTATGTTCAAGATCGTGCAAAAACAAGTCACTTTGCAATATGTGTCCATTAACATTGTCCTACCTATTCCTAGATATCCCCTCTTGTATGGGCTGTATCAGCTCTCTAGGTCGCTATTGCTACAGACCTGTTTAAATCTCTCCTGATAGCTCCCGCATGGTTGCTATAGCTGAGACCTTTGATCTCCCCTGATAGGCTGCCAGCACTGGTTGCTATAGCTACAGACCTGGCTTCTACTGCAGCCTAGTAGAAACCAGTAAACACGCCCCTGAATTCAAAATGAAAACCAAGAAAACAGGACTGAGGTAGGATGAATCAATGTAGTGAGACAACCCCTTTAATGGCATATCGCTAGGATATGCCATTAATGTCAGATTGGTCCGGGTCACATCTCTGGGACCAGCACATATCTCCTATATGAGCCTCAAAACCTAGCTACTCTGAACGAGAGGTGGTTGAGACTCTTCCATAGACATGAATGGGAGTTCCGAATTTATCCAAGTGAGACCATCTATCTAAATAGGACATATGCACAGCAATTTTCAAGTAGTGTTTGCACATACACGGTTAAAAGGATATTTTTTGACTGGTTCTAAGGTCCGCTACAAATGTTATTGTCTTCTGTTAGACCTTAGGGTCCCTGAAATAGTGGGTGTACATTATTGTGAGCCCGGTTCCACTCGTGTTAGATGAGGTTTATCATCATAGCCTGTAACAGCTTAACACGTAATTACACTTCACTAATTAGCTATTTACATAATTCTAGATAACTGTTGAATTACTAGTAATCAAGAAATTAACATGTGCTTGTTTAATCCAGTGCTGAAAGAAAATCAATATTTAATTGCATGAAATTATTAGCTTTTCTAACATTTTCTAATTAGGCCTCGGATAATAAGTCAGATCAAAAAGAGCGTTACTTTATTCCCTAGTAGTTCTCCTCAATTGTCTTAATTAGACAACATGGTAATTAAGCAGTTAGGCATTACAAAAGGAGCTGGCAATCTTAAACTTATTTTGCGCTTTCAATGTCTGTAACGTTCTCCTTTTGGTAGGAAAATAATTTTACCTAGGAATGAATGTAGCACCACTGAATTTTCTGCTGATTCGTCTTAGAGGGCCTTTACATACATCAATAATGAGTAAGATTTGCCAATTTTTGGTTTTGCTACTGATCTTAAAAAATAAATTAAATAATTTTAAAAAAATTCAAACAAGGGTTTACTCGATATTGTGATAATGTGTGAATGTAGATATGTAGTACATACCTGGGACACAAGATGGGTGGGTTAACTGGTCTCTGCAATTCGATCTAAGTGTTTTTCCAATTTAACAGTGCATTCCCACAAATGGATGTATAGTTACGTCCGGTGCATGGCGGGGCACAGACGTTGTACCGGCACCACAAGCACCAGGTACTCTTGGGAATATGTGGCTGACATCTATCTGCAATGCCTTAGATCGCAGGTACCTCTGATCCCGGCCATTTATTACTTAGAGCTCACAGTCAATAGCAACTACGGTATCTAGGTCATTAGAGCAAGGGGTTACCTCCAGGGCTGTGGAGTCGGAGTCGTGGAGTCGGAGTCGGTGGCTATTTTGCAGGAGTCGGAGTCGTCATAAAATGGACCGACTCCGACTCCCAAAATATATAATAAGTTGGTCCAGTTAGTTCGATGCAAAGAGCAAGAGGAATTTGGTCCGGCCAGTGATACTGCTCCCATATCTTCAGCCTCATCACATGAGGAGTGTAATTGATGACATGGAGCAGGCAAAGCGCTGCCCCAGGGGAAAAGATTCTGCTACCATGGCAAACAGATTGCACCAAAATGTTTTAAAGAAGTAAAAGAGTTCAACCATTTATCAAAACTGACTGTGGCTGAGGCAATTCCTTTATACCCTGACATTGTTAGAGATGTTGCTGATGTGGTCACCGCTTTGCCCCTACCCAACTTAGTGTAGAGAGGCCGTTCTCTAGCCTGGATATAATGAGATCAGATGTGAGGTCATGTATGCAGGATCTGATTGAGGCGATACTATTTCTCAGAACAAATTCAGAGACTTCACAAATGTTCCTGCAGTGTTTTGCATATTTACCATTTTTTGTGTTCTAAAGTCATATCCAATAAATATATTTTACACTGACAAGAAAAATGGTAACAATGGTTTGAACTTGTGACTTTCAGGCTCCATATCTCTCCATCCACTACAGCTTTGAGGCTACTGTAATTTTATATACAGTCATCTTACCTATCTTATACATAAATGTGACTTGCAAGTATTTAGCATCTGCTTAGTTACTGTTTTGCTCCTAATAATCAAAGTGTTAATTTTTATTATTTTGTTAGTATTTGGGAAATCCACCTTTGGTTTTCAGCTCTTTTAGTCAAGCACATCTTGACTAAAATCTTATCCCAGGTCTCTTCTACACATTCCCAATGTTGGTGCAGACTGGACTTGGATACAAATACAGATTTTTCTTCAACTCTACCCACAAGTGTTCAAAAGATCAAAACATTGTTATCCTTTTGCTTGTCAGTGTCTGTTCTACCTAAATAGCTTGATTATTGTATCATAAGGTGATAAACAGCCTGATGGGACCATTTAACTACAGTAAAGTTATCACTTAAACATGCGCCATGCATGAGGGAGTCAGGAGTCGGAGTCGGGAGTCGGAGGTTTGGGAAATTGAGGAGTCGGAGTCGGGGCTTCGGCTTGCCTACTCCACAGCCCTGGTTACCTCTGTCACCCCATCGCCGCATTACAATGCAATCAGGGGTTATCACGGCAGCAGGACACTTCTAAAAAGCCAGCTAGGGCCTAAAAGATGACAATAATACTTTGGTATACTGAGCATGCCAAAGCATCACAGAACTAATCAAACAATCACAATGTGAAGTCTATTAGCGAAACTGAAAAAATAAATGTAACAGGGGAAGCTCTGGGTCACTGCGAGAGATGGAGATGCAACCTCGCAAGGGAGCGGAGTCTAAGGGGTCCCCGGTCTTCACTGGAGCCAACCGGACGGCCTTAGCTGAGGGAAACCCCCAGGTCGCTACCTCTGACGTGGCTACTGGAAGTCATGGATGTAGAACTGTGGAATAGGCAGCGGTTACAGGACACAGGCAGGTGGCAACTGATGACAGGTAGAGTTCCAAGCAGGTAGCAGACTGACGTAGTGGCAAAAAAAATAGCAGTACAGGTAACATTCAGGAACCTGGAGGTCAGTAAAGCAGGTGCCAGACAGCAACCAGAGGTCAGGATCAATGTAGAGACATCAACAAACTAATCCAGAGCACAGGCTGAAGTTCCTTCAGTCCAAGGTGGTGACAGGTCATTGACCTGGTAATTATGTATTGTCTCTTTAATCTCGGCGAACTGGCACGCGCATACGCCCTAGGAAGGGGATGTGCACGCGCAGGGCAGCAGCAAGGACAGTTGAGTACACCCTGGCAGAGGGGCTGCAACAGGAACACGGACACGTCCGCAGTCCGCACCATGGATTGTGACAATAAATAATGTGTAATAAAGGTTATTAATAAAAAGTGGTCACTGCAAAAAAAAAAAAAATTTAAAAAAAACTAAGGATAAAAACTTTTTTTTTTTAAATGAACAGTGGGTTACCCAAGTTGCAGTGACATAGACCAGACCTAACCACTGTGCCTATAGGTAGCCAAAAGTATCCCCATCATGAGTGGTGTTTAGGGACTGAAGGCCCAAGTTGAGTTTTGCACCAGTGTTCATGAGCATTTAGCTCTTCCTCTGGCCTGCTAACCCCTTACCACCCCCTATTTATACTGTGCCCCATATGTTATGCCTGCTGAGCCCTTATGTACTCTGCAGCAGAGTTTGTTCGTGGTTTGGCTTCTGTGGCAGAGTTAGGAGTTTCTGCTGTCTACTGTGTCCTTCAGTTGTGTCCTCCTCCTAAAGACATTGATGGAATCTTATGTAATAAGGATACTGTGAGTGGCCTTCCTAGCCCATAGGGTCCCTGCACACGGGATGGAAACACCGTGGATATTCTACAGTGGCTTTGCTAAAAAATCACAGAGCTACACTTACAGCTTCAAAGGCTGATGGATGCACTGAATCCCAGCAGCAGGCGACTCTGGCCCTTTTGCTGCATGGGGAAAAGATAAGCAGGTGCCGTTAATTAATGAGCAAATGCTCTAGGTATAGTTCCACACCAGCATGCAAAAAACCCCAGAAATAATCATGGGGAGACTGCTTAAAAATGCAACAATACCAATGAGAATTGCATATGGATAAAGCGATACAGAGGGTAACGCCATCTGTACAGTTATACCATGCTGGGTTTGCTGCAGTATTGGCCTATGGTACAGATTTTACATCTGAAACCTGTCAGTCCCAGTGTTCGTACTCTCCTTGCTCCCTGCTGCTCTTCTGTTGGCCAGCATGCACGTCCCGGCTCTGTAAAATTTAAAGGGCCAGTGCACTGGTGATTCGTTATCACCTGGCAGTGACCCTATTTAGTCCTGCCTCTTCCCCTTGTCCCTTGCCTGATCTATGTGCCCTTGTTGCCTTAGAGAAAACGTATGTAGTGTGTCTGCCTCTACCGTTTTCCTGACCGCCTGCCTCTGTCCCTTGACTATGCTTTGCCTGCCCTGACCTTTCTGCCTGTCCCTGACTATGAGCCTGCCATACGATTCTGTACCTTGCTATACCTCAGCTGCCACCGCAAGCAAGTCGCGTCAGGGGCAGTAACCTGGGGGTCTCTTGCCGCAGCAAGTCCAACCTGCCTTGCAGCAGACTCTGGTGAAAACCAGAGGCCCTTAGACTCTGCTCCCTGATGTGGCTTACACCACTGTTGACTCAATTGACTCTCCTTCGGCTGACATTCCAATTCCGCCAGGTCTCCAATGTCCCTTGCCGACTCAATAGTGACCTCCTAATTTACAGTGCTCACGTGCTGTACATGTGAGCAGTAACCACTGTCCACGGTTAAGTGAGCAATAAACAGGATGTCACTGCCAAGCCTCTGGCAGGGGACTTCATAATTCTGGTGTTGTTCATTTTTTATTTATTTTTTAAAGCGTGAGGGGGATGTGGTTACTTTTCAAGAGAATTGCAAAAAAACCTTTTTGAGGGTTTCTTTTGTGATCAAGTTATAATTAAATGGGTCCATAGTATGGAAAAAAGAAAATGAATAGAAGGTGATACCTCCCAGTCTTCCACTGCTGCTACTGCAGAGCTTCTAGGCATCTGCTTCTCCTCACTTCCAGGTTCTCATCCCCACACACAGGTGAGGCGGACGCTGCATTCACTCACTATGGAGCACAGGCCTCTTCTGTGTGTCAGGAAAAGAATCTGGAAGTAAAGGCTAGAGAGTTTAGGAGCCGCAGTAGCGGCAGGGGTGCGGGCGGTAAGTTTCTATTTTTTTCCTCACCTTGGCCCTATTTTACTATAATTTTATTAAACTGAACAACTCCTTTAAATGATAAAAGTCAATTTGCTTGCACCATGGCTGGGGGAGCTTAATAAACATTGTTTTATGATTGAGGTTACTGTATAAACAGTATACAGTAAGCTACTAATGTCTGTCTAGTGGTCATTGCAAACAGA
>JAODAL010005152.1:0-147295 GCA_025379985.1 Phyllomedusa bahiana | reverse complement strand
CTGATATTTTCGGTACTTACCATTTTTTTGTTCTTCTGTTAGCTGCTCGACCTACAAAAGAGAAGGTAAATAATGGTATATAAACATGGTTAAACAAACACAAAAAGCCAACTTGCCATTTTGTAAGTATTTAACAAATATTAAGGTGCAAATAGCATTACTGATTGCTAATATACTTTAAAATATTTACATCGAAATATACAGAATTTCTTTCCGAATTCAGCCTATGACTGCCTGCTTGGAAAGAAATTTTCCTTAGCTGACTTAAAAAGCCTTAAAAAATTCAGTAAATGAGGTGTACAGGGAAATAACCATACCCTCTTTGGCTGTCTTATGAGCTGCTGTTGTTTAGGAGACAATTGATGCTTACAATATTATCTGAGAGTGAAATGTGAGTCCTATGTGTCATCACATTTCAGATGAGAAAAATCAGCTGTGGGACTGATTTTATTGTTCTACCCTTATAGGCAGATGTCTGGATACACAGACACTGTCTAAGTTAGGTGTCACGAAGTGAACAAATTCAGTTCATTCTGTACCGACCAGCGGTGTAAGTATGCACTGACACCATGGACACCGGGTGCTTGGTGTGAATCCTCTGGACCACCACGAGCATAGATGGTGGTATAGAAGACCACGCCAGGGAGCGGAGTTTGAGGGGCCCCCAGTTTTCACCAGAGCCTGCCCCAAGGCTAGAATGGACTTCGCTATGGGGGAACCTCCAGGTAGCTACCTTGACATAGCTACTCGCAGTGGCAGCCAAGGTGCAGGTGACAGAGTCCAGGCAGGTACAAGCAGGTATAACAGCAGATTACAGCAGAACAGAGATATAGGAACAAGAACCTAGACACAGTGGGGTTTAACTGAAGACTGAAAGCTGGTTCCAGGCAGGTAGCTGACAGGAAAGACAGTAGAATAAACAGGCATCAGGGAACAGGCTGACATGAAGCTAAATGGGTGTCGGGCTGGCATGCAAGGCAGCAGGACAGAGCAGGGTAAACAGGTATCAGGGCAGCAGAATCCAGGAACCCGGGTATAGTCAGACAGGCAAGACAGCAGGGGTAAAGGTACACAGGACCAGAAAGCCATAACAACAGGTAACAGCACAAAGCAGTGGTCAGGTGGACAATCATGAACTGACCGGGAACAGAGGCAGGTCATAGATCATTGGGCAGGAAATTAGGACACTGTCCCTTTAAATCCAGACCAGTGAGCACTTGCGCTGCCTAGAGAGCACATGCAGACATAGACAGGAACAGAAAGCAGAAGCAGGTAAGTACACAACAAACAGGGGACATGACAGGAATTGGGACAAACACAGGAACACGGCCATGTCCGCTGTCCACAATGGGTACCGTGGCATGGACCGTGACATTAGGTAGCCATATGCTTGTCACTAGCTTGAGGAAACCTAATCCTCACTACATGTGTCCTATTCCTGGCTTAGACATTCAAAGAGAAATAGTAAACATTTGATTTTTTACAAGTAGCTCAGCTACAATGGTATTTAACCTTAGGCCCTTTTTCAGCTTCACATACTGAATCGTGAACCAAATTTAGCCATGACATGTAGACATGTGGTAAGGTACTTTTCATCGTTTTAATTCCTTAATTTTCGAGTACATGTTTTAACCTTCACATGTACAATAAATATTTTACATTTATTTTAATTAATTGGGACATACTATAAAATAACCGAGCACAGTACAGTGCATCATGTTTTGCTAAATGACAGATGGAAATGTGGTTTTCGTGACCGCATAAAACAACCATATTCATGGCTATTTATGTTATTGCTGCATTATTATTAGCATATCAGCACCAAATTGATAAGGAATTACTAGAGGTCGAAAATATTTATTATTTTTAAAAATCTTATATAATCATTTAGCCTCCTATTTATGGATGACATTAGGGTAGTATTGGCAGTACTTATGTCCGGGGCCTGAGAAAATATTACAAAAAA
Organism: Phyllomedusa bahiana; assembly: GCA_025379985.1. Taxonomy (NCBI): domain Eukaryota; kingdom Metazoa; phylum Chordata; class Amphibia; order Anura; family Hylidae; genus Phyllomedusa; species Phyllomedusa bahiana. Next base: position 145,329 of record JAODAL010005152.1, on the reverse strand, counting down.
GGGGCCCTATGATATTGTACAAGATAGGAACTGGTAATAGGCAGAGTGCCCTAGAGCCTTGAAATGGACTTTGGTACCGCCTACCTACATGATTTTTATTTATAAATCTATAGTGGGAGCATGTATGAAATTTGGCGTGTAAACGCCAAACTTCATGCACATAAGAAAAAACTAGAATGTGCCTGATTTATGAACCCGCTCTACAATGGGTTATTAATCAGGCGCATTCTAGTGCTAGTACGACTTTGAAAGTGCTCTACCTGTTCCAGCAGTAATGTGCCTAGAAATGCCGTAGTGAAGCTATCAATCTATAGCTTCACTGCAGTTCTAGTGCACCCCGGGACTTTTAAAAATGTAGCGAACGGGGCTGCACCTGATATCGGGCTTAAAAGACGCCAGATATCTAGTGCAGCGCCGTTCACACATGTCGCAAACAGGCTCGGACTGGGCCGCCGGGGATCGGTGAATCCCCCGGTGGGCCCGAGGCTGCTGTTGGGCCCCGGAGGCAAGTGCCGCGCTCCCACGGGCACGTCCCACCGCAGTCTGTCACTGAATGCCCAGGCCCTGTGTCCCGAGCGCTTAGAGACAGGACCTGGGAGTCGGGGAATAATGTCCCCTACTCCCGGGGCAGCGCGGTGTCAGCGGACCACCCTGGCAGGCCTTAGGCGCTAGGCCTTAAACCTGCCAGGTGCTGGCTCCTACTGGTGACGTAGGCGCCTGGTGACGTCACATCACTGCGCCACCTATGCAGGGTGGCAGTAGCCGGTGTGGAGCGGCCAGGAGCGGGAGCGAGGTAAGTGGCTGTCTGTTTTGTTTATTTTAACTACCTAAGGGGGTCCTGACTACCTAAAGGGAGGCCCTGGCTACTGAAAGGGAGGCCCTGGCTACTGAAAGGGGGGCCCTGGCTACTGAAAGGGGGGCCCTGATTACCTAATGGGGCCCTGACTACCTAATGGGGCCCTGGCTACCGAAAGTGGGGCCTTGACTACCTAATGGGGCCCTGGGCACCTAAAAGGGGCCCTGACTACCTTATCAGGCCCTGACTACCTAATGGGGCCCTGGCTACCTAAAGGGGGGCCCTGACTAACTAAAGGGGGCCCCTGACTGCCTAAAGGGGGCCCTGACCTAACTAAATGGTCACGGTCTACCCTAATGAGGCCCTGGCATACCTAATTGGGACCCTGGCAACCTAAAGGGGGCCCTGACATGTATAAGGCGGGCCATCCCTGAACTACTAAGAAGGCCCCCTCTGACTGTCTAAAGGGGGCCCTGACTGTCTAAAGGGGACCTTGACTACCTAAATACTAAAGGGCGCCCTGAATACCTACAAACTAAAGGGGACCCTGACTACCTGCACACTAGCTAAAGGGTGCCCTGACTTCCTGCACATAGCTAAGGGGGGGCCTGACTTCTGCACACTAGCTAATGGAGACCCTAACTGCCTGTATTACTACAAAAGGAGTCCCATAACTGTTGTATACTACCTAAAGAGGGCCATAACTGCTCATGTCTACTACCTAAGGAGGCCATAACTGCTGTATACTGCTTCAAGGGAAGCCCTAACTGCCTGTTATACTACTTCAATGGAAGCCCATTAACTGGCCTGTATACTACCTAAAAGGGGGGTCCCTAACTGCTTGCAAAAGTATTTAAAGGGGACCCTAACTACCTACATCTTACCTAACTGGGGGAAACCACCTACTAAGCCTAAACTTTTACAAAAAAAATTTGGGGGGGGGACTCAACAACTCCTACCCATACAGCCTACCTAACTGGGGTCCACCAATTAACTGTAGACCTATCTAACTTGCCTTAACTGGGGCTCTGCTTTACTAACTGGGGCTATTACCTACCCACCCGTGGCTAGGTACCTTCCAACCTACTTGGGGCTGACCTACCAATTATCCAGTCGGGGTCTACCTACTAAATAGGGCCTATCTAGTTACTTGGGGCCTGTCCCATTTGCATACGTACCTGGTAATATAATGAGAGGGAGCAGCCCATAGTTGTAGCATTATCTCCAGGGGGTTAGTCTTTCCCCACCCTCCAAACCCTTAGGATACTAGACATCAATGTTATGACTGTGCACTGTTCTTCCACCCCTGGGAAGTTTTATGTCGAGGTGGGAATAGGTAAAGAGTTGCTAGAAAATTGAGGGATTATAAGATATTTTGTGTGTAATTTCTGAAGGAATGTGTTGTGGCAGGGAAAGTATCATTGGGCTGGTGTGGAACACGTATGCCAGAAGAAAAGGAATAAGACCGAATCTATGAGGAGAGGTAGAGAAGACTCATCAGTATGACGTTCTCCGGTGGTCCCTGATTCAGGGGTTATTTTACTTCTATATTTGGATCAGTGCTATTTTTCATGTAATGTGATGTGACCTGAGCTGGTGTCTGACAGTATGTGGTACTCTATATGTTGGTGTTGTAGGTCTATACCTGAGCTGGTGTCTGACACTCCATGTAATCTCTAATTTGACAGGTGTTTGTAGGTTTAACTGAATGCTGGTGTCTGCTATATGTGGTCTCCATATGCAGTGTTGTAGGTTATCGTTAATACAGCGGTCCCCAACTATTGTTCCACAGGACGGTTTGTATACCTGACAATTTTCCACGGCCGGTGGGGGCAGGGTTATTAGGGGCGGGGTCGGATGTGTTTAGAATCAAAAACACAAAGAAAAACCCCCAATAAAGTGTTTACTGTGTCATTTGTTAGTATAGTATGGGTACCAGTATTTATAACAGCAGATGATTGTTGCAGCTATGTGAGAGTCAGTATTATATTAATGCTGATCACAGAGCAGACAGTCAGTCTGTAGTAATATTGATCAGCATTATACAGTTTTTTATATATATATATTTAATTATTATATATATATATATTTTATATATATATATATATATATGTATTTATTATATATATAGATTTATATATTTATGTATATAATATATAATATATTATTATATATATTACATGTATTAATGCTGATTCAATATTACTACGACTGGACTGTCAGCTCTTGTGGATATAATTAACATGAATCAGCTCCATCATATATTAGAGATAATGCCCCTGTAGTATAATGATATATTAATACATGCCCCACTCCAGTAATAAGATAATACATGCCCGCAGTAATGATTAGTGTTGAGCGATTTTTTAACGACAAAGTTTTGAAATCGGCCAAGTGTTTTTTGGTGATCGAATTTTCCAGGATCATGCGATAATTAGGTTAAAATCTGTAGAATCATTATTAGATCGCGCCTTTTTCGGCGCTTCCTGTAATTTGGGGGCCAGCAAATCAGATACAGAATAGAGCAGGGTGACATGTGTGTTGCAACGTCATGACTTGGGGATGTGTTATTGGTTGCGATGGCTGGATAAAAATCACATGACCTCGTTTTACATAGAAACAGCGTTCCTGTTCAGCCTCAGTGTCTTCAGCGTTCTATAGGGAAAGGACCTGCGCTTGGTCTGTGGCCAAAACAGTCTAGCGAAATTAGTCTATTTAGCACAGAGAAACCTCTACTATAGCTGTGATCAGTCCAATTTAGTTAGATTAGAGATTGAAGAATTTATGTAGTTAGCTAGAGAATTTAAAGCGCATCTACCGCTGTTGTAACTTCACGGCGGGTGGGAGCGGGGGGGGGGGGGCCGCGGCGCGAACTCAGACAAGCTAAATCTTTAAAGAACATTGGATAAAGTTCACGAAGACTTAGTGTAGAAACATTGTAGTGGAATATCTTTACTTATTAACAGTTTGCTATTGAATTATTTCTGGATATTGGGCTGCTGAACTTCTATTGGATAAACATCATTTTCTAGTAACTGCAGGTCTCTTTGTTAGCTGCAAAACTCCACTTTTATCAGTATACATTTAAGATAGGGGTTCATTTTAATTTTGTGAATTGTTGATATATCCACCTTGCACTTAAATTAAATCCAGCAATCTTTGGAGTCAGCACACGGTTGTTTGTTGCCAAATACCGTGATCGTACGAAAAACCTCTCAGTTACGTGTTTTGACTTTTGCGCTCTCATAGTACTTGTCACAAGTTGAGCATTGCATCTTCCGTAAATCTTTATACAAGCAATTCTATATTTCACAACCAGGTGAATTGAAGGGTGCAAAAAATACAGTATATTATATCAAAAACATACCAGTTACGTGTTTTGAACTTTTGCGCACCCAGTACTGTTCATTGACGCTAGCTCTACGTAAATCTTAAAACATGCAATTATATCACCACATGGTGAATTGAAAGGTTGCAAAAAATACAGTTTATTATATCAAAACATAACAGTTTACGTGTTTTTTGACTTTTTGAGCACCCAGTAATGTTCATTGACGCCAGCATCTACGTATAATCTTTTAACACAGCAATTCTATATTCACACAGGTGAAGTGAAAGGTGCAAAAAATACCGTTTATTATATCAAAAACATAACTGTAGTGTTTTTGACTTTTGCACACCCAGCATTGTTCATTGATCGCAGCATCTACGTAATCTTAAAATCAGCAATTATATATTCACTCACAGGTGAATTGAAAGGTGCATCAAAATACCATTTATTCATATCAATAAACCTAACGTTAACGTGTTTTTTACTTTTGCGCACCCAGTCTGTAATTGACGGAGAATCTCCGTAAATCTTAAAACAGCAATTCTATATTCACACAGGTGAATTGAAAGGTGCAAAAAATACGTTTAGTTATATCAAACATAACAGTTACGTGTTTTTTGCTTTTGCGCACCAGTACTGTTCATTGACGCAGCATCTAAGTAAATCTTAAAACAGCAATTCTATATTTCACCACAGGAGAATTGAAAGGTGCAAAAAATACATTTATTATATCCAAAACATAACAGTTACGGTGTTTTTTGGACGTTGCGCACACAAGAGTACTGTTCATTGACGCAGCATCTACGTAAATCTTAAAACACGCAATTATACTATTCACCACAGGTGAATTGAGGTGCAAAAATACCGTTTATTATATCAAACAAACAGATTACGTGTTTTTGACTTTGCGCACCCAGTATGTTCATTGACGCAGCATCTAGTAAATCTTAAAACAGCAATTCTATATTCACCACTGGTGAATTGAAGGTGCAAAAAAAATACAGGTTATTATATCAAAACATAACAGATACGTGTTGTTGGACTTTTGAGCACCCAGTTATGTTCATTGACGCAGCATCTACGTAAATCTTAAAACAGCAATTCTATATTCACGACAGGTGAATTGAAAGGTGCAAAAAATACCATTTTTTATACCAAAACATAAAAGATACGTGTTTTTTGGACTTTTGCCCAGTCCAAGATTTTGTTGATTGACACCTTGCAGTTAAATTGAATCCAGCATTTTGTTTTGATTAGAGGGATTTGAGGAATAGCTGTGATTTGCCGTCTTTTAATAAGGAGACTTCCAAACCTATTCCATACCTTCTCAAATTTTTATTATTTAGGACATGGAGCGAAATGCAGGTGGTAAGCGAGCAAAGAGGTGGTGCACATGGAGGTAGAGGTACGAGTGAAGGTGGCTCACTTCCAGTACGCTGGCGACATCACGAACTGCCAGCGGATGTCAGTTGCAGACCCTCATGTCTGTCATCGCCTGGGTCAGGGCCCTGTGAATCAAGTAACGACATCGTCGCAATCTGTGCTTCAGTGGTTAATGCAACCTGCATCTAGAAGTCTTTCCTCTCGTTCCTCCCTGTCACGGCCACAAAATGTCGTCATCAGGCAATCATCAGCATCCGTCAACATGAAGAGCTTAATGTCAACTCGGTGTTTTACCCCACCACTGTGATAATCCATTGTCTGAAGACCTCTTTGATGACAAAATGCGGTTGGGGTCAGAAGGCTGTTAAAAAGATCAAGAGGGATGATTTAGTCTGCTCTGATCGCCAGTTACTGATGCCATTATGAGGTGGTGGAAGGAAGCCGGTCTATCGGCAAAAAATCTACGGGCGGTCAGGCAACGCCTTGCAGTGCCCTTGCTTGTAGCCCGCTGCTTCTGGATGCAGAAGTCAGGACGACCAAGTCACCTGTGTGATGATGCTGATGATGACGGGACAATGGCGGATCATCCTGGTCGTTTTCGCAGAATTTTGATTGCGTGCGCTTCTTCAGTGGACGAGGAGGAAGACGATGGGGTAGTGTCCACTAGGGGTCCCGAACAAAAAGGGAGGTGGGCGGGTCGCAGAAAAGAAGTCCGCTGATATTATTCCCCAGCCGGTCAGCGCAAAACCCGCTCCTCGCTTATCGCCGTCAAAAAGGTCCAGGACCTCTCAATGCCTCGAGGCCTTCTTTGAGCAAGCCTCTGATTCACCAGCGTTGGTCATATTGCCGGCCTTTGCAGTAAACGAATAAGTGAGGCAAGTACCTTAAGTGGTTAACCACTCCAACCATGTCTGTCATCATGCAGAAAGCGAATGCAGAGTGAAATGGAGGGATACACGTGGCCAAAATGGCCTAGTACGACGCCGGGCCTCACACTGTCACACCCTCTGTTCTCCGCCCTCCTCCTCCCCGCCACAACCAAGCGTTCCTCTGCTGCCAATGTCTCTCAGTAGTCATGATCAGGGATCAGCCTCCGCTTCAGCCTCACCAATCGCCCGAGTACCACCTGCACCCAACAGAGACCCATAATACCCCTTCTCTTCCGCCAGGTTTGACGACTGCACGGCCGTACAGCGGCCAAGTCTAGCAGCCAGCACTTCTGTCTTTACAGGTTTGGGAACAGAAGAAAACACTTTAACCCAACCATCCCAAAGCCAAAAGCTGAATGTCGGCATTGCCAGGCATTTTGGCTGAATAATGTTGCCTTTCGTCTGGTGGACACGATGGGTTCGCCACGTCATGGCCTGCCTTGCCCAAATCACCAGATGCGAGCAAGGCATTCTTTGCCAGAAAAAAAGCCGTACCTGGCCCTGGCCAGCCACGTAGTCATCTAAAATTTCCCAGCGCGTTGTCTGCATCTGTGTCCGGAAAAGTCCATCTCCCCACCGACCACATGGATAGTAAGCACGGCCAAGGCCCGTCTTATTACTCTGTGACAGCTCAATGGAGTGAGCTGGGTGGATGTTCTCGGGTGGTGGACGGTGGCTCTCAGGCTCGGGCACGCTCATTACATAAAACGTTGGGATGGTTGCAGGGTTCTTTCCCACCAAGGTCCTCTGGTGGCTTCACGTCGCCCAGGACACCAGGCCAGTTGAAATTAATCTGCCTTGGAGGACCGTCCAAACACAGGTCAGGAGCTTTGTGGTCGGCTCTAAAGCAACGAGGGACTCGAGCGTGGGCTGGGTGACTACGACCTTGTGCCGAGGCATCGGTTGGTGTGCGATAAAGGCTGAAATCTGCTGGCCGCCCTTAAGATCGGTAGGTGGAGCACATCCTTGCCTGGCAACATGTCATGAAACCTTGTCGTCCAGAAATTTCAAAAAGAGCTCCCCGGGTCTGGACTGCCTGCTGAGAAGGCTCGAGGTCTGAGTTCGCACTTCCGCCGTTCGCACCTGCTTCTCCCGCCTGGCTGCGTTGGCAGCGTCAGCTCGGCCTCCCCGTCAACGTCTCATTGTTGACGTGGCAACACGCTGGATTCCACCCTCCACATGCTCCAGCGATTGTGGCAGCAGCGCAATGCCATTACGCAGTACGAAGTGAACATGGCTGAAAAGGGCAGCGGTACGACCTCGGGGTGTTGAACCCCCGAGAGTGGAGGCAGGTGAAAGGCTCTGCACCCATCCTTGCCAGTTTTGAAGAAGCCCCCAAAAAAGGTCAGTGCGGACAATGCCCTTGTCAGCATGAGCTTGTGGTGATCTTTGTTCGGGAAACGATCGTTTGGGACACTCTGAAAAAAAAGGCCCCGCCAGGAGGAGGAGGAGACGGACACAGTGCGGACAGGAGCCTTTTCTCCGTCAAATCCACAAGGCCCGACAGTTTCAACAATTTCATCGGTCTTCATTAGGCAGTGGTTCGGGGTCACAGAGCTAGTGAAAGGTGGCGCATCAGCTCTCGGGGTGCATCATTCAGGCAAGCAGGGCTTGTGTTGAAGCTGTGCGGAGGCGCGGAGGAAGGAGGGGGAGGAGGTTTTCCTAGACACCGATGTTACCGAGTCCCTCCCTTTGGGGAAAGAGGTTGGCTGCGACTTTGAGGCGGAGGAGGAAGATGAGGAAAGATCAGTTTGCTAGTGCCCTCGAACCAGAGGCTTGGGAAATCAAGGCCCCATCTCTCACATGAGTGCTTGGATGCCCCATTTCCTCCAACATGACCCTCGCATAAGGCCATCAAAATGAACAACAGTTACTGGGTGGCCACCCTCTGGATCCCCGGTACAAAACAAAAATCAGCACTTTCCTTCCACCCACCCAAATAGAGAGTAAAATGAGGAAATGGAGACCTTGCTGATTGATCAACTGGAGACATCTGTTGCGTCTGCTTCACGTTCCCCAAATGTCACGGTGGAACACCCCAGCGACGGTGACAGCGTAGAGTGAGAAGTAGGCGTAGGGGCAGCAGCAGGCAAGGTGGCTGATGCCTAATGGGTGACCTCTGGCAATCTTTGTTTACACCTCCCCAACGCATGCAATGCAGGGCACACATCCAACACACAGAGATCAGCTTAAGTCATGGTGCACGACTATCTGCGTCTCAACACCGATGTTTTTGCATGTGTCCGGACCCAATAGACTTTGGTATCCAAAATGGACGAATGGCCGAGCTGGTCGTCACGCCATAGAGGTGTTGTCCTGCCCAGCAGCCAGCGTCATATCTGAGCGGACCTTCAGCACAGCTGGAGGAGTCATTCAGACAAACGCATCGGCTTTCCAGATAATGTGGATCGTTTGACTTTCATCAAGATGAATCAGGCATGGATCTCTGATGATGTTGTGGCCCCAATTGCCGAGGTCAACCCATTAGTTGCCGGTTTACTTCACATTCCTTTTCAAAAAAGAAATGGTCCTCTTGAAAACTTTTTTTAAAATGATCTTTTTTTACTGCAATTTTTATTCTCTTTTCCCAACAGTTCATTTTGATGGTTTTGCTGTGAGGAGACTGTAAAGACAGCAGGTTTCATGACAAACACCGTTTTTCCATTTACTCACTTTATCTTAAGAAGTTTTCGCATTGTCAATGGGTTTTTAGGTATGTTGCTGTGAGATACAGCAATATCATGGTCCTTTGGAACAGAATGTGACTTTTAGTGGCATTTCTCCCTCACAATTTTTAATAGTGGCTGAGAAGTCATATTTATAATTTTTTGGGGTCATGTTGCTGTGAGATACAGCTATTAATTATGGTTTTGGAATAGAAAATGTGGCTTCTAAGTGGCAAATTTTCCCTCACAATTTTTAACAGTGGCTGAGAAGTCATTTTTATAATTTTTTGGGTCATGCTTCTTTTGAAATGCAGCAATACTACAGATCCTATTATAAAAAAATGTTGTTTCTAACAGATCATTTTCTTCACAATTGTACCAAAGTGGCTCAGGGTCATGCTTTGAAATTTTTGGGGGCATTTTGCTGTGACATGCAGCTAAACTACAGGTCCTATTCTAAAAATGTTGTTTCTAACAGACATTTGTTCTTCACAATTTGACCAAAGTGGCTCAAGGTCATGTTTAAATTTTTTTTTGGGTGGCATTTTGCTGTGACATGCAGCATACTACAGGTCCTATTCTATTTTTAACAAATTGTTGTTTCACAAAACCAAGGACATTTTGGGGTTTGTTTCATCACTATATAACACTAAATGTTGCTAAAGGGTCAGGGGCTTTGTTGAATTTTTGGGGGCATTTTGCTGTGACATGCAGCTTATACAGGTCCTATTCTAAAAAATGTTGTTTCTAACAGGACATTTGTTCTTCCACAATTGTCAAGAGTGGCTCAAGGGTGATGGTGCTGTCAGAAAACAGGAATAGGTTAGGGACACTGTTAATGGACACATATTGCAAAATGACTTGTTTTTGCAAGATCTTTAACATAGCTATCAATCCCTGTATTGAGACAACCCATTTAATACAATGAAAAAAAGAGCAACAAAGACATGGTGGGATTCCATCCTATTTTAAAAATGTGTTTTCTAGAATAAAGTACTAAAAAACTTGCATGTACAAAATAGCTGTTAAAAAAATTCCTTGAATTGTACAAGGGAGGTACAGGAAAACTTGACCAGATGTAGGTTATTCAGAGAACATGGAGTATGGAGCACAGACAGAGAACAAAGTACAGAGACCATTCCTCCAGCACGTTGAGTAAAATGAGAAAAAGAATGCCAAGAGAAAGGGCACCTGGGTGTAACAGGAGCGTTAACCCCCAGTCTTTCCAAGTGACGCTCAATTGGTCCACACTCAGCCGGAGGGGCACGCGCTACCCAGGTAGTGACTGTGGACAGAGGAAGGCTGGAGTTCTCAAACTTCCGCTTCCGCACTCTGCTTCAGCACGACAGTTTTCGTTGCTGCGTCATCAGAGCATTTTAACCTGCGTGTTAATAGATGACGGACGCCAGCCTGGGCTTTCACCGCACCCACTGTAACTCCGGCCTGGGTCATGCTGTGGCCCAGGACAGGTATAGTCAATGTACAGTGAAACTAAAAATGGTGGTTGAAAGACTCCTTTTTCCGGCACTTTTTAAATGTGGGGGTCATGCAGGTTTGGGGCTCATGCTGTGGCCCAGGACAGGTATAGTCAATGTCCAGTGAAACTAAAATGGTGGTTGAAAGACTCCTTTTTCCGGCACTTTTTTAATGTGGGGGTCATGCAGGTTTGGGGATCATGCTGTGGCTCCTGGAGCAGGTATAGTCAATGTCCGTGAACTAAAATGGTGGTTGAAGGATCCTTTTTCCGCCACTTTTTAAATGTGGGGGTATGCAGGTTTGGGGCTCATGCAGTGGCCAGGACAGGTTTAGTCATTGTCCTGTGAAACTAATTGTGGTTTCGAAAGACTCCTTATTTCCGGCACTTTTTAAATGTTGGGGTCATGTCAGGTTTCGGGGCTCATGCTGTGCGCCCAGACAGGTATTTAGTCAATTGTCCAGTGAAAACTAAAATGTTGGTTGAAAGATCCTTTTTCCGGGCACTTTTTAAATGTGGGGGTCATGCAGGTTTGGGGGCATTTTGCTGTGGCCCAGACAGGTATATGTCAATGGTCAGTGAAACTAAAATGGTGGTTGAGATCCTTTTTCCGGCACTTTTTAAATGTGGGGGTAATGCAGGTTTGGGGATCATGCTGTGGCCCTGGACAGGTATAGTCAATGTCCAGTTCAAACCTAAATTTGGTCGCGTTGTGAAAGGCCTTTTTGCAGCACGTTTTAAATGTGGGGGTCATGCAGGATTGGGGCTCATGCTGTGGCCAGGACAGGGTTAGTCGAATGTCAGTTCAACTAAAATGGTGGTTGAAAGACTCTTTTTTCGGCAAATTTTTAATTGTGGGGGTCATGCAGGTCATGGGGCTCATGATGTGGCCCAGGACAGGTACAGTCAATGTCCAGTGAAACTCTAAAATGTGTGGTTGAAAGACTCCTTTTTCCGGGCACCTTTTTAAAATGTGGGGGTCATGCAGGTTTGGGGGTCATGCTGATGGCCCAGGACAGGTATAGTCAATGTCCAGTTGACCTTAAAATGGTGGTTGAAAGACTCCTTTTCCGGCACTTTTTAAATGTTTGGGGTCATTGGCAGGTTTGGGGCTCATGCTCGTGGCCCAGGGACAGGTATAGTCAATGTCCAGTTCAACTAAAATGGTGTTTGATGGACTCATCTTTTTGCGGCACTTTTATAAATGTGGGGGTCATGCAGGTGTCTGGGGCTCTTGCTGTGGGCCAGGGACAGGTATAGTCAATGTCCTGTGAAAAAAATGGTGGTTGAAAGATCCTTTTCCGGCACTTTTTAAATGTGGGGGTCATGTAGGTTTGGGCTCTTAAAAATTTTTTTTTTTTTATTTGGCTTTTGGTGGCCCAGGGACGGTAAACGTCATGGTCAAGTGCAACTAAAATGTGGTTGAATTGGGAAATGACTCCTTTTTTGCGCACTTTTTAATTGTGGGGGTCATGCAGGTTTGGGGCTCTTGCTGTGGCACAGGACAGGTATAGTCAATTGTCCAGTGAAAAACTTAAAAGGGTGGTTGAAAGACTCCTTTTTCCGGCTACTTTTTTAATGTGGGGGTCATGCTGGGTTGAGGGCTCATGATGTGGCCCAGGACAGGTATAGAGATCAATGTCCGTTTCAACTAAAGATGGCTGTTATGAAGGCTCCTTTTTGCAGCACTTTTTAAATGTGGGGTTTCAATGCAGGTTGGGGCTCATGCTGTGGCCCAGGACAGGTATATTCAAGTCCAAGTTCAAACTAAAATGGTGGTTTGGAATGACTCTTTTTCCGGCACTTTTAAATGTGGGGGTCATGCAGGTTTGCGGCTCTTGCTGTGGACCAGGACAGGCTATAGTCAATGTCCAGTGAAACTAAAATGGTGGTGAAAGACTCCTTTTTCCGGCACTTTTTAAAAATTGTGGGGGTCATGCAGGTTGGGGTCATGCTGTGCCCAGGACAGGTATAGTCAATGTCCAGTTCAACTAAAATGGTGGTTTGAAAGCCTCTTTTCCGGCCACTTTTTAATGTGGGGGTCATGCAGGTTTGGGGCTCATGCTGTGGCCCAGGACAGGTATAGTCAAATGTTCCAGTTCAACTCAAATGGTGGGTGAAAAGAATCCTTTTTGCGGCACGTTTTAAATGTGGTCGGGTCATGCAGGTTTGGGGCTTCATTCATGCTGCAGTTCCAGGACAGGGGATATTTCAATGTCCAGTTCAAGTACAACATGATGGTTTCAAATCATACTGCTTCTGGCTCTTTTTAATTTGGGGTGATGCAGTTTACAGGGTCAGAGTCTTGTTGGTTACAAGACAGGGATAGTAATGGTTTGTGACTTTTTTCTGGAGACTATGTATAACTCTCAAAGTGTGTTGCCTATGATGTAGCACGTTATTCATTTGACTTTGTGGATGCTAATTTCAGTTTCTCCCAGCTTGTATGGGGTGTAATAATGAAGGTGTTGTTGCTCTCCATAGACTTTAATGGTCGCATAGGCATGTAATCGATGTCACTATCGAAAAACCTTATCGATAGCGGCCGGACTTCGGACTCATCGAACGATCTCGTTAGCCAAAAGCACGCGCTCACACTATTCATAACATCTAATATTCTATGCTATGTAATAACTAACAACTTGCTTGTAGAACTCAGTAGATGGAAATACACTATACACATTTAGATTTTTACAGTTTGCATCTATTAATGGTCTCTTCACAACTGGAGTATTTTTAATGAATCGTTGTCTAGAAAATGTTGTTCAGTAGCACAATTTTATATATCTTACTGTGCATATTTAAGAGTATACAATGTTAACAGAGGAATCACAGCAAAATAAATTCACCTTTAAATGTTACCTACAATACCAGTCAATGAAATATACAATATTAGCAATGGGTTTGTAATCTGAAATATGGACATTCATAAGTTCCCTGCCTCTGTGGTAGGTAAGATAATGAGTGCGATAAGTGGATTTTGTGGAATTTCAACTTTTTAATGATGAGAAAATAACACATGAAAGTTACATAAGGAGTAAAAGGATTGAATAAATCCCTGAAAATTGTTGTCAAGATAAATTCAGTCTTTCTCTTCCCCAAGTTACCATCACCATAGTATAAACATATTACTATACCATATTACTACAGGCAGTCCCCGGGTTATGGATGGGATAGGGACTGTAGGTTTGTTCTTAAGTTGAATTTGTATGTAAGTCAGAACAGGTATATTTATTAAATTTAACTCCAGCAAAATGTGTTTTTTTTTTTGTTTGTTTTGGATAGTGCAGGGAACAGTTTTTACATTTGTTTTGCATTTGTGCACCCTGTGTTTAGAAGATTTCAACTCAAATGTGCTTATCTCAATATGTGCCGTGGCATGATGGTACTTGGTTATTATGGGGCAGCATGCCCATCCATGCCCCAAAAGTCTCCGTATTTAACTAGGGGACGGATGTAAGTCGAAACGATGTAAGTCGGGGACTACCTGTATATTGTGTATGTTGGCACATGCATAACCATACAACTGCTGTAGTCATAAATTTTGGGACTTGCAAAGCATAGTTCTCATACTAATTTTATAAAAGGACAGTATGAAAAATATCATGCTTATTGTTACAGGGGCGGAACAGGACCCAATTGCAAAATGAGATGGACATCCACCACTTAATGACAACAAACTAAAACAGCAGTATAAGTAGCAATAATTAAAGGTATAAATAATACCGCCATATATCATAGTAGTGCTGGAGAGCACAAAGCTACCGTCTACAAAAAATAACAATGTTCTTGTACCTGAGTGGGCCCCCTCAACCTATTGGCCCCATAGCAGTTGCAATGGCTGTGGTTATATCCATAATATATAGCATGTATGGGGCCTCGCAATTTGATCAATTGTACCTAAACATACATAAATATAGAGTAGGTCACCATCCATACTGAGGCCACCATATATATTTTATATATAAAATCTATATACTGTATATAGGTTTGTTCCCACCATACACCTTGTTCCGCCAAAAGAGACGATTGTGCTTGTGCACAACTTTCCATTCTGTTCAGTGGGAGTTCTTGAGTACAGCCAAGCGCGTGTTCGTCTCTCCATTCTCAGCCAACGCTTTTGGGGTCCTGTTCCAGACATAGGTTATGGATCCCAGAGGTGTGACCTGTACCTTTCATGCTTTGTTGGCATATCCTATTGATACGCCATCAAAGTATATGAAAAGAACACCCCTATAAAAAGATTTTTTTTGTAATTACATTTAGGAGATGGGCCTCTTTATAGGTGTTGTTCAGTTTATTGCAAAATTAAATAATATGTTAGTGCAGCCCAATACTGTACTCAACTTCCTCTACTCCTTCGTTCCAGTCTCTGCGGTCCTTTGTTCACCTTGATTCTCTTCTGAATGGGACGTCACCACTGCAGTCACTGATCACTGAGCGGTCATGTGCCATTGCCTTACATCATTGTTTGAAAGTGAATAACTCTGACTGGTGATGTAGGCAGAGGCACGTGTCTCCTGTAGCCAACCAGCGGCTGCAGTGGTGACATCCCATTCAGAAGAGAACCAAGGTCAACAGAAGACTGGGGAAAGATAAGGTGAGTTTTTTATTTTTTTTTATTTTATTGGGCTGCACTAGCATATTATTTAATTTTGCAATAAACTGAACAACACCTTTAAAGTTACACTATGATTAAGGTTACAGGAATGGCATGAACTATATTCCTTGAAGGTTTTACATTTGTCTGAAGTGATGTAACGGGATGCACCACCTGTCACAAGCCTCTGACCTGAAATAACAGAAAGTTGTATTTTTTACACTTGAGTTCAATGCTCATTGACTATGATATTGTTTATATGTGCTAGACATAAACAGAAGCTCCACAACAATTATTTCTCTATTCTGCTTGAATTGCTCGTCAGCATGCATGAGTATCTATGCTTAGTATGTTTTCTGTAGCTTTGTCTGCACGTACCTTCTTCCTGGTGCAGTGTAAACCATTGAAGAGCATAAGCAGCTAACTGGCAGTTTGTCAAGTTTAATCTTATGGAAAGTGAATGAGGATATGGCAATGATTTACACAAAGCCCATTGTACGGGGCATCCAAGCGGATGTCCAGTAGTGAATTGTCAAAAAGAGCAGAAAGACAGCCAAGGGAGTGCACCAGGTATCACATTAGTTCCTATCCTTGAGCAAAACTGCTGAAAAGGTGTCTAAGATATCAAGTAGCAAGAAAGTTTCAATAGTCCTTTAATAAACTGTCTAACAGAATGTATCCATTTTGCCCAGAGGTGTTATGTATTTTAGCTGTGCGCCCAGTGACCACTTCTTTAGTTAAGATGTATGTTTATTGTCACGGACTTTCAAGGTCATAGATTTAGCAGATGTATTTCAGTCATTCTGATATTGCTTATTGAATGTCATCATTTACCTGACTTTAGGGCTATGTTCACACGGCAATGACTGGGACGTATTATAGCCCGTAATTCGCGCCGTACTGCGCATGAAAACGGGCGAAATACGTCCCAGTCATTACGTTAATCCACAGTTCTCATAGAGAACTATGGATTACGTCTCCTTTCCCCGCTCGCACAATACGCCGAGCGGGCAGAGAAGTGACATGTCAATTATTCACGGCGTATACGCGCCATGAATAACGAATGTCTATGGGGCCGGCAGGCTAAAGCCCCCACCCCCTCCGCCCCGCCTCCACTCTGGAGCACACGACGTAATTGTGGGGCGAAATACGTCGCACAATTACGCCGTGAAAAAGCCGTGTGAACCCTGCCTAGTAAGTAAAAATACCCATGGAGTGATTGTTCTTTCTTCTCTTTACTGGTGTCAAAGTTTATTTAAATCAAACGTGCACACATTAGCCATTTACAGTTTTTAAAAAGTTAGATGACAAAAATCACACCTCTCCCAAAGATACTCACTTTACTGAAGGTAAAAACGTTTAAGTTCCCCATCCAGTCAAATGAGCAGGCTATGCTTTCATTTCACCCCTTAACCCATCATGGTCAAAATAATGTGGCTCTTCTTTTTGTCGCTCCTCACCTTCCCAGAGCCATAGCTCTGTTATTTTTATTATCACCTACATAGACATATGAGGGCTTCTATTTTGCAGGATAACATGTATTTTCTAATGGTTTCATTCATTGTACCATAGAATATACTGGGAAACCGCAAAAGAATTCTAAGTGGGACAAAACGTGAAAAAAATGTACTTGCGCCATGTTTGCGGGTGTTTTGTTTGTATTTTACAGGTTGATACACAACCCACAATACCAAACATTTCCATTTTTCATTATGTTTTGGTGCTGTAAAAAAATTCCACATTTTCTATTTTTGAAATGTACGCAGCCACGCCATTTTCTGCGACCGATAACTTTTTTGTACTGACACCTACAGACTTGAGTGAGGTGGCATTTTTTGCAGGCTGAATTGTATTTTTTATTGCTACCAGTTTGGAATACATGCAGCTTTTTTGATTAAATTTATTCTAATTTTTAGGGGACAAGAGCTGATTTTACGGTGGTCAGCGTATGGGATAAATTATGTTATATTTTAATAAACTGGACTTTTTTGGACACAGAGATACCAATTATCTGTAACTTTTTTGTTGTTTTATTTTTTTATTTGTAAAATGGCAAAACGGGAGTGATTTGTACTTCTAATTTTTTTTTCTTTAATCCCTTCCAGACATTGGACGTACTCATATGAACTAGCAGGAAGTGCGTTCCCACAAATGGACGTATGAGTACGTCCTGGCAATCGTGAGGGCTTTCAGACGAGACCCGCACAATCGCGACATGGGACCAGCGGCATATTACCGATGGCCTCATGCCGCATCACCCGCAGCTGGAACACTATGGAACACCTGTGCGGGCAAAATGCGCAATACACCCCTAGATGAGATCCCTGAGGGGTGTTGAATCCAAAATGGGGTAACTTCTGGAAGATTTCACCTGTTCTGGTACTTTGGGGGCTTTGCAAATGCGACATGGCCCCACCAAAATCTGTGTTCCAAAAGCCAAATAACACTCCCTCCCTTATACGCCCTGGCATGTGCCCAAACAGCAGTTTAGACCCACATGTAGGATATTGCCGAACTTGCGAACTTTCCAAAATTGCGTAACAAAATTTGGTGGCTTTTTTTCCAGGATTCCTTGTAAAAATTAAAAATTTTCAGCTGAAATTGCAGAATGTTGGACAAAATTTTTTTTTTCTTTTTCACAGCCTAACGCTAAAAAAATTTGTGAAACACCTGTGGGGTCTAAATGCTCACTACACCCCTGGATATATTCCTTAAGGGGTGTAGTTTCCAATATGAGGTCTTTTTAGAGGTGTTTATTAAGTTTTAGGGCATCTGCAAACCTGAAATGGAACCTAAATAAAATCATAATGAAAATGAGACCTCAAAGTCCAATAAGTGCTCCTCCTATTCTGGGGCTTGTGGTTGAGCCGAATATCGCATTAGGGCCACATATGATACATATCTAAAAACAGCAGAATCTGGGGAATCAATATTAAGTTGCATTTCCCTGATCACATCTACCATGTTTTTGTGAATAATGGATAAAAATTTAAAATATGCAAAAAAAGTGAAGTTTTTAAATTTCACCTCCACTTTGCTTTAATTCCTGTGAAACACCTAATGGGTTAATAAACTTCCTAAATACTGTTTTGAATACTTTAAGGGGTGTAGTTTCTTAGATGAAGTCCTTTATGGGACTTTTGTCAGAGAGGCCAAAACTGGCTCCGGCAGTAAGAGGTTAAAACATTTTTTTTTTTTTACTTTAAGTCCCCTTAGGGTGCTTCACCACTAGGGGGAGCAATCATTTATACAACCTTAAAGGGGTTTTGCCAGGATGTGCCTTATCTGCTAAGAAGCAAAAGTAAACAAGCTACGCTGAGCTGAGAGAGAGACTGCCAGAGCACAGAGCCATGCATAAGGGATCGTGTGCAATGTTCACTCAAATAATCACACTACAACTAGTGGATTCTGTATACAAAAGACAACACCTTTCTCCACAGCCTCTTGAAAGCTCCTTCATGTTCCCTGTCATCAGATAAAGCAGGGATCTACTCAGATAATCACACTACAACTAGTGGATTCTGTATACAAAAGACAACATATTTCTCCCCAGCCCCTTGAAAGCTTCTTCACGCTCCCTTTCATCAGATAAGAAGTGTGCTCTGCACAAGCCCGGCCAGCAGCTCCTGTCACTCTGCCTGGTCGTATCTAATGCAAGCTTTTAAGTAACTAAGGGCAGGTAAGGCAGCCTGTAGCTCTCTCAGGCTGCAATTTTTGTAATCACATATATTTAAAAAAGTGATTAAATACCCATTTTGGAGGATCCCACGTCAACATTATATTGTGGCAAAACCCCTTTAATGCATTGAATAGACAATGCATTAGGGTGTACAACGATGTTGTAGAAAGATGGTATGGAAAACATGGCAGCGATGGAAGACTTCACAAGGCTTCCAGCTGCCATGTTAAGCGATCTGGGCCCCACGATTTTGGGGCAGGTGCCCCGATTTAAGTGCGGAACTCATTGATTTAGACACTGCGGCCATCTTTTCTGTGGCGTTTAAGGGGTTAAACAGCGCTGGACGGCGCTGGCGCCCTCCCCCGCTGTAACCCCCGAGTGTTAGATGTAATTAGCACATAACAACCCGCGGCTATGTAGCGGGATTGCTACACAGTCCCTTACCAGCACCTGGACATACCCATACGTTCAGGTCGGTTAAGGGTTTAATTTATAATGACACAATGTCAGGCAACCTTATTGTCCTATCCTAGACTATCATTATTGATTTCAGGGCCTCATACACCCAAAGCATCTGAGTCCCTGGAAGTGTTGGCCTGGATTGTATGGGGCTCACCAATGGAGTTGACTCTTGGGGCTCACCAGTGGAGTTGACTCTTGGGGCTCACTAGTGGAGTTGACTCTTGGGGCTCACCAGTAGAGCTGACTCTTGGGGCCCTCCTGTGGAGTTGACTCTTGGGGCTCACCAGTGGAGTTGACTCTTGGGGCTCATCAGTAGAGCTGACTCTTGGGGCTCTCCTGTGGAGTTCACTCTTGGGGCCCATCCTACAGCTATTATTAATGACTGCACATACCTCTTACTTTCTCCTTCTCTTTCTCTACCTTTCTTTCTAAAAAGCTACCTCAGTCCTGCCAAGGGTTTCCCTGCTCCCCTGTGGGCCAGCTGTTACCATATCTATAACTACTTCTCTTTTTGCACCATATCAACAGGCCCCTGGCAGCAGTACTGCCATTACTGCCCTGATAGTGCCCCTGATCCTATCACTGTAGTCTCCAGTGGCCATCTGGATGATATGATATGCAAAGCAAAAGTCATATCAATGACACAAAGTTATAGAAGATTTTCAGTGGTAGTCAGAGATCACATATTCCACCAGGGCGGGGCAAAACCAAGGATTTAAGAATGTGTCACAGTCCTTGATCCCTAAAATAAGAAACTCTATCTGTTAGATGAGCAATCACTAACTAAACTTCCCCTTCATGGGGTGCAATCTCTTTAATTTTCCTGAGTAAATGGTTTAAATTAATGGGGTAGATGAGGCATCTTTGACTTGTTTTTCCTGCGTTTAATTGTATTCTTAAGATGTCCATTTCCTGTGATGCAGCCAGCATGATGATGTCATTGCGCTGACTGTGTTCTTCCCCACATCTACGGCTGACTAGAAGAGGACAGAATAGAGGTGGCAGAGCGCTGAATATCTTCTAAGAATGGGACCACAGAGTAAATTTAAAATTGATTCTAGTGCCCGCAATATGCATTTATAATTTATAGGCCATGAAGTATGCATTTCAAATTAACAGGAGCCTTTTTTTTAACAATAGGCGCCACAAAGTACACATATAATAAATAACAGGGGCACAGTGTTCACCTGTAATAAATAATAGGGCGCCAGTGCGCACTTGAAATAATAGGGAAAACAGTGGTATAATCTGTGGCCTGAAATGAGAGATTAGGGCTGAAATGGAGCCAGTTAAAATGGGAATCTATTCTTATTTATTTCACTTCCTAACTCACTAATATCTTTTTTTTGTTTGATTTTTTTAACAACCAGACAACCCCTTAATGCATTCGCTCAGGTATTCTGCACTTTATGAAACCACTACCAAATCTCCTATCATTATTTTGGTCATACTGGAAGGTGCACTTATAGTAAGTATTTACCTGATTTAGCAAATGGTATATTTCATTACTAGAGAAGAAATAGATTTCAGCAATGAGCTGCATTGTAGACCTCTATCATGTCTAGTAAGGAACCTAAGGATCCCATTCCTTCTATTTCTCCTGCTGCAACTCCTTACACTGTGCTCACAATTGGCTGTCTTAGACAGGTACAAATTTACCGGTCTCAATTTTATCAGATGGGTAAAGCACAGGAACCACATAGAGAGGAGAGTTTGGTGAGGGAAAAATGTAGTCATAGGGGCACATTCACTAAGGTAATTGTGCCAGAATTATGGCACAATTTGCAGCATAATATTGGCATACATGCTTTAGCCCTCATTATGCTTTTGAGGCAATTCTGTGTAGCATCTGACCAAAGCTGGTTGGCTCTGTGGATATGTATGTGACTCCTGAAAAGTGTCATGGCTGAACATGCACCAGCATGCGCCAATAAAATGAACCAAAATTTTGGTGTATTTTTTGGCACAAACTAAGTCAACTAATAAATGGTGTACAGATAGCAATAAAAAAAAAGATATATTGACTGGGCGCTCGTTTCTTGGAAAGGATTCTAATAAATCATGTTTGATTCATGTTTTTAAATAGGACACTTGTATTTGTATATCTTAATTTGTAACTTTTGAGTATCTGAGGAAGTGCCGGCTGGCACGAAACGCGTCATACCAATACCAGTTACTGTCATGCTTGGGTGACTCCCGCTGGCAATTTTAATGGAATAAAACAAGTTTTTTTATCCATCTGGAATTCGTAATAGAATCCTTCCCAAGAAACGAGCGCCCAGCCCATATATCTTTTTTTTGGATTCTTTTTGTCTTTTATATTTGCCAACTAAATGGTAAACGTTTGGTGGCCCAAGAGGAATATCATACTTACAATGGCAGCTGGTTTCACTAAGGCTCGAAGACTGTTTAGTGTCTAAACTTATCGCCAATAACCTATGGCAATGTGAGTAACCAAACATTTTCATATTTATTTTAATTCATCAGGACGAATTTAAATAATCTGCCCTCATTTTTGACCCAGGGTTAAAATTTAATAGTAATAATGAGGTGAAAAGTTAGGAAGAAGTGCAAAGATGTAGCCTAAAAATATTGGTCTTAAGTATAACAATTCTGGCATAGTTTGGGTTTACACTAAGGGCCACATACATGAACCTGTTTAGGTCTAAAACTCACTTTTTCGCCCATAGTAACCTATGGGCAAAAAAGTGAGTTTTAGACCTAAACAGTTTTCATATATGTTGCCCTAAGTCTTAGACAGTTTTAATAAATCTTCCTCATATTATTGACCCAATGAGAAGTACTAATTTAATAGTAGATGGAGATGAGGGAAAAAATGTAGGATGGTGGAACAATGCTAAAGATTTTTAGCCTAGAAAATAATGGGTCTTATGTATAAAAACTGTCTAGCATTAAGACTTTCTGTGTTGCTCATAGCAACCAATCACCAGCTCAGCTTTCACTTTATATAGTGCTCTGAAAAAAAAAAAGCTGAGCTCTGATTGGTTGCTATGGGCAACAAAGCCAGTCTTACTGCTAGACAGGTTTCATACATAAGGCCCAATAAATGAACTTATTTTTCCATACATATACAGGTGACATTTGGGCTAAAAAAAATTCATCCAAAAAGTGACCCGTGTGAACCCACACTTACTTTTGTAATGTGGACTCCATCCAGGTGTTTAGATAATCAGCAAAACATTATGCACCCCTGTATTTCTGCATGGCTAGATGATTTGCTGTTCAGGAGATGGGTTTACAGTCCATGTAAAAGCTATGATGTAAATAGTTTTGTTGTTACCCAGCTTTCCCAGAAAAGGATATAATAGAGAAACAGCTGATTAAAAGGTACACTATAACAATTTTAGGAAGAAGACAAACCAGGATTTATCTATACGCTCTGAACAGAATAGGGAATGCCCTATGTTATATCTGCTGTTTTTGTAGCCACCAAATAATTACTAGTAGTACATCCCTATATGTTCTCAATAATGCGCTTTTCTTTTCCTCAGTTTGAGTAAATAGTTTGTATCAGTTCCGGTATATAGTATTTTCTGCATTGGGGCATGGTCGATACACCCTGGCTGCACACATGTCCTCCTTCCAGATGATCTGTATGTGTATTTTCCTCAATCCTTTCAACAATCCTCCTTAATTACCCATTAAATAACAAACTAGTTAAGTAGTAAGGAAATATTCATGTATGACTTGGAACCGTTGACAGCTTGGATAAAAATGTACAAGGATACTTGAATTCACAAGACAGGGAAAAGCATGCATCTCATAACTGGATGGAAAGGATGACTGCAGGCAATGAAGAAAGGCGCGAGTGACCTGTGCTGGTTCTGAGAGCAGAACACTAGCATTAGGGTCCTTCCTTAATTCTCAGTTCTTATCTGCATTGATTTAATAAAATGAAAATTATTGTCATTTACTGTGAATCTCAGACCTAGCAAATTTATACCAGAGAGGGGGGTATCAAATAAAATATAACTTTCAATAAATTATTTAAAATACTTATAATAAACAATCGTTCTCAAAGGTAGAGAAAAGAAAAAGCAGTAGCACTGTATTATGCCATTCTATTAAATAGTTGCAGGATAAAAATACAGATAAAGTAAAAAGTTTTACCATGTACCTATATTACCCGACCAACAGGCCTATATACAGAGTAACCGTCCCAATAAGGACGACTCTGTCAGAACTTCCTGCTCACAATCTATATGTGAGCAGGAAGCTCTGCTGCGGTCACCATATGCAGGTACTCTTCCAGTATTTACAGTACCTAGCTTGGTGATCACTTTTTTTATTGAGGTATCTTTGGTTCACATACTTCTCCCCATGCTGTACAGGGTCCCTTTTTTTTCTTACTGACCTTCCAGGGCTCTTTGTCCTAAGTTTTAAGACCCTTTTATTTTGTCCCCTGAGGAGATTGCGGGGGAATCAAAACATGCTGAGACAATTTTAACCTGGATCGCTGTTGCTTAAATAAGGGTTATCTAGGATCCTGGGTTAATAGGGACAGGCTTTGTGATGGGGGTTGTCCTTATCAGGACGGTTACCCCATATATAAGCCCTTTAGGTAAAATAGACCTGTTGGTAGGTTAATATAGAGGCTGGATTATTACATTGTCTGTATCTTTATCCTGCAAGTATTTAATAGAATGGCGTAATACAACGTTACTAGTTTTTTTTTCTCTCTACAGTTTAACACAATTCTTTATTATAAGTATTTTTAATTATTAATTGAAAGCTATATTTTACGTGATAACCTCGTCTCTGGTATAAATATGTAAATTTTATGGAGTATATACATTTATGGTTATTGCAAACATTTTTTATACTGTGTTCTTGTCCTAGCAAATCGATTTTATTAAAGTCCTTATCCTAGTCATCACCATACTTGAGTTTAAAGTTCTTTTAGCTAATAACTAGAAAAAACATTCAGGGAAATTGAAAACTTTTAGGATGCATCCACATGACAAAGGACAAAATACTCATTGGTTCTTAATCCTAAAACCACGTTGTCCGATGAATATTTGAAAAGTACCCGAAGATTTTTAACATGGTTTTAGTTTTTTGTCACTTTTTTTGTCAGGTATTTCCGTCAGATTTTGACATGGTTTTCGGATTTGTTTTTGCAACATAGAGCATGACTGAGTTTTTTAATGTGGATCTGTGCTAAAATCTGCACCAAAAAACTGACACAAAGCATTATGGACTTTTTTCCTCTCATTCCATAGACATCAAAAGTAAATTTTCTGCTCTTTTTCCAGTGAAATGTGGTGAAAGATTTAGCATGTTCTAAGTTTTTTGAAAAAATGGTGATTTTGAAATCCGACCTCAGAAAATCAGAGTTGTAAGGACTACAATGTGGACTTTTAAGTCTATGGGAATAGTTTTACAGTCAGTTTGACGTTTTTTAAAATCGAAATCCGCCTGGGTTTCTGACTGGTAATGCTTTTCATGTGGACGGACCATTATGTTAGCCTAAGGCACAACATATTTGGGCACAAGGACAGGCATACATGTTTAAAATGTTCTACAAAATGCAAGCAACAAAATCTGCACCTGCAGGTCTGAATAGTTACATAAATCTGCCTTTTACTCTTATTGCAAAGAGAGAGAAAAAAAATACTATACTGCATGATATATTTTTTCTGGTGTTCAAGAGTTTGATTAATCAAGCCAAAGCATTGAAACCTGATGCATTTTCACTTATTTTTAAGCTATGTCTCCACTGCACACAATTTTTTTTTTTTTTATAAAAACGATTAAAAAATTAATGAAAAGTGGTCCCATAGACTCGTATAGTAAAAACATTCTGTTGTCTCCACAGAACGTATTTTCTCTGCACATTTTATTTGCTGGCTGTTTTTTGAAACATGTTGCAAAAAACAACTGAGCAGGGCAGAAAATTTACTATTGGAGTCTATGTTAGGTGCCAGACATTTTTTGGCACGTTTTTGCAGAAATACAAAGCAAATATAATGCTGTGCATTTCTGCACAAAAACGAGCCAAAAAGCGCACCGAAAAACATGGCAAAAAAAGATTTTTTTTTCAGCCGCTTTTGACAGGCAGCGGACAAAAAACTCAGTTTTATGAACATTTTTAGGATTTGGTTTTCAGGTTGTTTTTGGTCCACTGCCATTGAGACATAGCCTTACAATAATGTAAGGCTATGTCACAGTTTTTTTTTTTCTTTTCTTGATTTCCATGCATTGTTACATGCTTTTTCCTTTTACATGCTTTTTCGTTTTTGTAATGCTTTTTTCTTTTTTTTCCCCAGGCAATTTGTTTTCTATAACAAAGTCTTTGGTAAAAATGCTTTAAAAAACACCACATTTACTAAAAAGAAACCCACCAAAATGGTAAAAATACAATAAAAAAGCCACAATAAACACACTTTTTGTAGATCATTTCTTAGCTCCCTAATTATTTACAGCAACAAACTAGCTTTGGAGTTTTTTGCAGAAAAAAAATTGGGGGTGGGAAGGGACAGAAAGCAGAAAACTCTGTCGGGGGAATAATCAAATAATATGGTTTTCTGGCATAAAAAGTGGAAAAGTTTTAGGTGTAGCTTACTCAACTGCTCTTTTCATTAAGACTGATACATAAAGCATCGGTCTTAATGATATCCCCCCTATGTTTTTCTCAAAAACATTATGAAAGAATGTATTAAAGGGATTGTCTCACTACAAGGATTACTTTTTATGTTAAACATCTTGCAAAAACAACTCACTTTGCAATATGTGTCCATTAACAGTGTCCTACCTATTCCTATATATCCCCTCTTGCTTAGGCTGCATCAGCTTCTCAGGTCGTTATAGCTACAGACCTGTTTGTTCTCTCCTGATAGGCTGTCAGCACTGGTTGCTATAGCTACAGACCTGGCTTCTACTGCAGCTTAGTGGGAGCCAGTAAACACACCCCTGAATTCAAAGTGAAATCAAGAAAACAGAACTGAGGTAACATGAATCAATGTAGTGAGACAACCCCTTTAAGACTGGCATTAAATCTGCTGCTCTTAATGAAAAGTGCTCCAGAGTAAGATGTTCCAAATATACAGAATTAAGAGGTGAATGCCTTTTAATATAGTTGGGTCATCATGTCAGTTTGAATATCTACACAACCTATGACTTGGAGTAGAACCTCAACAATAATTTATGGCACTTTTTGGCAGAATTAATAAGAAATGTGTTGGGCTTTGCAGGACTAATGCCCCTCTCTCTAAGCCCCACTCACTTTTTATGTAAAATGGGTCAAAAGTCACACAAAAAAAGTGTTTGTGAAGAAAGTCTAAAGGACATATGTTAGCAGGTCCCTTGCTATGTACTTTATGTTTGTTTTAGATACAGGACTTCACTTTTGTGAGACATTAAGGGCCACATGTATGAAAGCTGTCTAGTTGTAAAACTCTCTTTGTTGCCCATAGCAACCAATCAGAGCACCCCTCTCATTTTTTCCAGAGCACTATAGGAAATGAAAGGGGCACTCTGATTGGTTGCTATGGGCAACAAAGTAAGTTTTAGACGTAGACAGCTTTCATACATGTGGCCCTAACTCCTTACTAATATATGACATACAGTTTCTACATGATTTTGGAAAGAGAGTATGGAGCGGGTTCACTTGTTGAGCATGCTCCATATGCAGCAGGTAATGGCAGTTAGTTATAGTTGAGACCTGCCACTAACAGCCGGGATTAGAGTTATCTACTGCCATTAACACCTTAGGTGGGCAGGGTGTAATAGGAGAATCATTTATGTACACTGTTTTTCAATATATTACTATTACAGAACAGTGTACAAGTGATCGGGTTTATGTAGTAAAGTACCATAGGGTACAGTGCAGATACAAAAAAATTACAAATAAAAAAAGAATTAAAAGTTCAGTTTTGGCATTTTACAAATACAATAATAAAACAGTTAAACATAACTGATATTACATTACTGTTATTACTAGAGATGGGCGAATTTCTCAAAAATTCGATTCGGTCACTTTGCCGAATTTTCCGACAAAATTCGTTCCGTTCCGAATTACTTCGGCACGAATCGCGTTAAAAAGCAGCTATTTCCAGGCTGCACAGAGCCTGCAGGGTTCTGTAGAATGTTGTGCCATGCTTAAATATGCAGAGGGAGCTTGGTTTGGTCTTCATTACAATTTTTGTGTTTTAGTAAGGGACAGCAGAGTGACTGCCGCCGCTCTTAGAATCCCCTTCACTATAAAATTCCCTGGGCACTTAAGAGGGCCAAATGACCAAAAAACTCAAGCGGGAATGTAGCCTGATAAAGTCATGCCAGCAAAAGCTGGAAAAAAACAAGCTGGGGAGCTCAGGTGGGCAACATTAGTGACAGAGTGTGGAGGTGACGGCAGCAGCCACAGCAGCATGAGGTTAGACAGTGGCACAATGACATTCTGGAGGTGGCAAAAACAGGAGTAGGCCACAGAGTGGCACAATGACTGAGAGTGGAGGTCACGGCGGCAGCAGTATGAGGTCAGGCAGTGGCACAATGACATTCTGGAGGCGGCAAAACAGTATTAAGCCACACAGTGGCAAATCCCCACAGTGTGGAGGTCACGGCGGCAGCAGTTTGAGATCAGGCAGTGGCAAAATGACATTCTGGAGGCGGCTAAACAGTATTAGGCCACGAGTGGCACAATCACACAGTGTGGAGGTCACGGGCGGCAAAAGTATGAGATCAGGCAGTGGCACAATGACATTCTGGAGGCGGCAAAACAGTATTTTGCCACACAGTGGCACAATCACACAAGTGTGGAGGTCACGGCGGCAGCGTATGAGATCCCGGCAGTGGCACAATGACATTCTGGAGGCGGTAAAACAGTATTAGGCACAGAGTGCACCCAATCACACAGTGTGGAGGTCACGGACAGCAGCAGCATGGATCAGGCCCGTGGCACAATGACATTTTGGAGGTGGCAAAACAGGAGGAAAGCCACAGAATGGGTACAATGACTGAGAGCGGAGGTCACGGCCCGGGAGGGAGCATGAAGTCAGGCCAGTGGCACAATGACACAGTGTGGAGGGCACGGCAGGAGTCACAGGCAGCATGAGGTCAGAGAGTGGCACAATGACATTCTGGAGGTGGCAAAACAGGAGGAAACACAGAGTGGCACAATGACTGAGAGCGGAGGTCCAGGGCGGGCAGCAGCCCTGAGGTCAGGCAGTGGCACAATGACACAGTGTGGAGGACATGGCAGCAGCCACTGCAGCAGCTTGAGGTCAGAAAGTGGCACAATTGACAAGTGTGGATGTGACGGCAACAGCAACAGCTAGCGCTGCAATGAGGTCATAGAGTTGGCACATTGACTGAGTATTGAGGTGGGTGCAATACCAGTCCCTGGTAAAGATCCGGGTGGGGTAGGAGATGGAGAAACGGCAGCAGATGTGTGGCATCATGGCGGGTGGGCCCCCAGCATAGAATAGTGGCTGAAGGCAGGTTGTTTGAACCCTGACTGACGTCTAAGGCATTGGTTGTGTGGAAATATGGCCGCATCCTAAGCATGATTCTATTTGAAAAAGGGTCCAGTCGTTTCCACATTTCCCGTGGACACAGCGGGTTCTACTTGGGGGTAACGATGGCCCCCACCGCACTGAATACCCGCTCTGATGCCACATCTACTGGGCCGCGGGGGGGCAGGACAGCTTCTTCCCACTGGCATAACTCGGCAAGTTTCGGGCCACACATCCTGTTTGGCTTTGCCCAGTAGTCCAGCGGATCTTCTAACTGACGGTTGGCTGAGTGCTGTCACAAGTAGGGCAACCACCTGTCTGGTTAGGGTCTGCTCCTGGTCCTGGCTGCTGCTGCTGGCGATGCACTCCTCACTAGGCGGGTGAAGGAAGATGTCCATCAGTGACTCCAGACTTGGTTACTACGGATTGGAAGCTGGTATGCTCCTACCCCCCCACCTTATCCCAGCTGCCGTTGGCAAGTGTTAGCGTGAGTGCTGAGGAACACCACGGTCAAGGACCTGTCACGAGGAGGGACGATGCCGCACATAGGCAGCAGGACCAAATGATTACGGAGGATTTCACCAGTATAGTATTTGAGTTTGTCTTCCCTTCAAATAGCTGGGAAAAAGCGCTCCCATTTTTGGACACGGTAGCCGAGGTACTCCAAATAGGGTGGGAGCCAGAAGTCATCCTCTGCCGGATGCTGACTATTAGGCTGTCACTAGCCAGGCAAATAAGCATGCTGCGGGCCATCTGTACAGTGACTCTGAGGGGCTCCCTGACCTCCATTTCCAATGTATATGCCTCACGGTGGCTTGGGGGTCATCTGATCAGCTTCCTCATCACCATCCAACCCTCCTCAGCTGCTCCTGCTCCTCTTCCTTTGTACCACCTGGGTTAGAAAAGCACTAATTTAACCAGTCATTGCTTCTGCATCCATTCCTTCCTCATCATCCTCCTCCATTTCAGTCCCCAGCGGACTATGTGGCCACGAGATGTAGTCGCCAAAATCTCCAGTCCCCTGCCAGCAGATTTTTCAAGACATCTGTTCAGGACATGAAGCAGTGGAAAAAGACGGTATTCATCCGTAGTCCTGGCGTCTGACAAATAACGTTGCCTCCCGAATGGCCTCAACAACGGCAGGTGTCACGCATTGAGCTGAAATGGCTGACATCAAAGTTTTACACAGCGGGGAGTACTTATGTTCTGCCTGGATCATCAAAAATCGTTTTAATGGCCTTTTCTTGTTCATTACAGTGGTCCAACATGTAAAGGGCTGGAAATTCCTTGCGGGTGGAAACATCGCATATAGAGTGTGTTGGGGGAGGCCATCTGCACGCTGCAAACTCGAGGAGGGTGTTCCTGGGCTTTTACGGAAATGGGATAAAGTTGCATTGCCACATTTTTCAGAAGGTTCTGAAGATCGGTGGGAAAGACTTCAGGTAACCTTTCCCACCAGATTGAAACACGTGCGCAATGCGGGCGCCATGGACCATCCCTCCTCAGTGCAGCGCGGACACCACGTTCTACCCATTGTCCGTCACCATGGTTACGATTTGCAGTTGGCGCGGCGAGAAAGGCACACATCGATTTCTTCTGCATGACGCGGCGCAGTTTCCTACCCTGATGTGAATCGTTCGCCGGGGCAAAGCCTGGTGTAGAACTTGCGTGACAACCGCGGTTGCCCTACCATGGTGGTTATTGATGGAGCAGTAAGTGTTGGAGGCTGAGATGATGGTGGTGTTGGAGGAGGAGGAAGTGACATTTGGCCGCAGGTGCAGCTAGTTTTGGACAACGTGGAGGAGAAAGCGGCGTTCACCTGTTACAAGTTGTTGGTGTGCTGGCTGGATGCAACATTCACCCAGTGGGCAGTTTTTAACTGGACATGTTACTGGCCCTGACAGTCTTTAGTTACAGCTCCAGACGTCCGCGCTGCCGTGCAGCCTTGGTAAACAAAATGATAGCTCAGGGATTGACCCACCTTCTGTTCTACATTTTTTATGATGTGTGGACCTGCCTTTTTTTTGGAAAAGATAACTTAAATATTACGGCTTGGAACTCTCCATCTCGGCCTCGGCAAAGCCATTAGTTCTCCTGAATGGTGCAGAAGTCCACATTTGGAAAGGGTGGGGACTGCTGTTACAACAACTTGGGAACAGGAGTCGTCAGCTGCTTACCTTTTAGGATGGTGGGACGCATAATGTTGTCTCTTTTGCAATCGGCCTCGTGGTGAAGGCCTGTGGCACTATTGGAGTAGCGAGGAGCAGGAGCTATCTGGACCGGGAGTTGTTGTAAAGAGAAACCAGCTACCTTCTGCAGAGGTGGTGGAGACCTTGACTGGCTGCAATGCCTTGAGTGACACTGGGCGCTGACTGCTGATGGATGTTGCTGCAGGCGGAAGGATGGTAACCACCACTTCTGCATGGCACTCGTTTCTCAAGGCCACGGCTTGGTTGACGAGCATTGTGTTGACGACCAGGGCCGTGGTTGCCAACGTTAGCTCCCTGGCACACGCTATCTACTTTCTCGCCCACCAGATTTCTTACATATCCTATATTTCGGCATCCTCGTGTCTTAGCAAAGAACTGCAATGAAGAGGTACTAGGATTTTTACCAACGCTCCGCCACTGAGTGGACTACTGCCGCCGCTGGCCTCCGCTGAGCCCCTGTGCTGCTACTTTTGGAATGCGAAGAGGGGTTTTTTTACCCCGTCGGCCGCTTGGCTCCCCAGACCTCACAACTGCTGCTATTCTGCTGAATATCGCGGCCACACGACCCCACTTTGCTGGCTGCCGCTTGCTGCCTGACACGCAAGCTGACGCCCCTCTTATCCTGACGATGATGAAGCCCTTGCCTCACCCGGCTCCAAGGTGCTGTCGGCTTACATCATCATCTATTTGTGTTTCATCGTACACTGCTTGTCCTCTCACCGGTCTTGGTGATCCTTGCCAAGCGCTGAACCTCTCACATACATTGACTCCCCCCACATGCCACGCTCACATATATACTTTGCCGCATACTGCATGAAGCAGGGCGGACTATGGCCCCTTTTATTCGACTGCCTAGTAGCTGCTGACTGCCCTCTCAAAATTGTTTCATCCCTAGCTATATAGTGGCGCTGAGCCCAGGACCACATAGTAGTTCTCGGGTGTAGGGATACCGGAATGGGCTGAGGCGGGCTCGAGACGGTGAGGGCCGCTTGACCCCGATCCCGGGCCATTGCCATATCATATGGTTGTCGTATGAGGTTCCCAATCCGACTATTGGATGTGGTTGTCAGATGTATTTGGGAGGAGCGGATGACCTAGTCAACCAATAAGAACCCTTGGGTTGCTGAACAAAACACGGGCCCTCTAGATGTCAGCGGGCAGTTGGTGTGGCACTCACCGAGTTGACCCCTGCTGCCGACGTTTCCCTTGCTGTGCTGCGGACCGGGCTGTATCACAAGGAATGTTTGTGCCTCACCTGCCACTCCCACAGGTGCAGGAACTGCCAACCTCATCTGTCTTGAATACTGTTTGTTCTAAATTGTACCCGGACACTGTTTGATGATGATATTGTTTATGGATAATGATACACCCTGTTTTGACTCCAAATGAAACCCACAGTACCCTAGTTTTGGGGTATCCCTTGGATATAAATTGGCTCCACAAATGGGCCAGAAAAATTTTTACTTGTATTATGTGTTTTAAAACATGTGTGTTTTTTACTAAATGTAAAGGCACCATAAAACAGGGCTTAATTAAACTTCGGGACATGAATTAGCGTACAGGAAAAATTTTTAATATTTTGGCAGTTGAAAAAGACGGTTTATTTTTTGTCCAGCACGACCAGCAATACTACGCTTATATGTTCCACTGATGTAAATATTGCGCCCAAAAGAATTGAGCCGCACAATAACTAGTAGTTTGTTGCGTGTACAATTGCGTGTGTTGCTACGCCAAACAACAGAGATAACATGTTGGTAATTAACCTTTGCTTGTGAATAGGCTACAGGGAAAATTTTATATATTTTGGCGTTGAAAAAGACGGTTTACTTGGGTCAGCAACACCAAGCTAAACAACGATTAATATAAAACACCTGGAATGGAAATTACGCCAAATTATTGAGCCGCACAAACTAGTAGCTTTGTAGCGTGTTACAAATTGCGGTTTTTACGCCACCACAAAACAAGAGATCCAGTTGTTATTAACCTTTGGCTTGTGAGAATTAGGCTACAGGAACAAATTTATATATTTTGGCGTTGATAAAGGACGGTTTCTTGGGGTCAGCACACAAGCAAAAACAACGCATTAAATAAATCCCCTGGATTGTAAAAGTGCGCCAAAAGTATAGAGCGCCGAACAATCTAGTAGCTTCTGTAGCTGGTGTTACAAATTGGTGTTTTCTAAGCCCACAACAAAAAGAGATACAGTTGTAATTAAACTTTGCTTGTGAATTAGGGTACAGGAAATTTTTATATATTTTGGCGTTGAAAAAAAGACGGTTTATTTTTGTAAGCAACACCAGCAAAACAACGCTTAATTGAAACCCATGGATGTATTTGCGCCTAAGAATATGTGCCGCTCAACTACTAGCTTTGTAGCGTGTTACAATTGCGTGTTTTCTACGGCCAACACAACAAGAGATACTGTTGGTAATTTAACCCCTTTGCTTGTGAATTAGGCTACAGGAAAACAATTTATTTATTTTTGGCGGTTGGAAAAAGGACAGGTTTTATTTTGTCAGCACACCAGCCAAAACAAGCTTAATTAACCCCTGGTTGTAATTGCGGCAAAAGGAATTGAATCCGCACAAACTAGTCGCTTTGTAACGTGTTACAATTGCGTGTTTTATTAGCCCACACAACAAGAGATACAGTTGTAATTAAACCTTTGCTTGTTGAATTAGGCTACGTAGGAATAATTCTATATATTTTGGGTTGAATAAGACGGTTTATTTTTGCTGCACACCCAGCAAAAACATCGCTAAATTAACCACCTGGATGTAAATTGAGCCATAGGAATTGAGCAGCCAAAAAATGAAGTGGTTTTTGTATTTTAAAAAAACCCTGTGTCTTTAAAATGATTATCATAACGGAACTGGCTTAGATCCCACTTGGATATGATGTATATTGCAGCATGCAGTGGACGCACATCTGGGATTTCGATCCATACCCCTAAAATTAGAAATTAGAACATTAAGCGAAACAAGTTTTCCTGAGACAGCTGTAGAAACCCCTCAGAAATTGCTATATAAAAATCATATTCTTCAGTAAGAGCTATCAGCCGCGGCAGCTACTTCCTGATGAGCACAGTGGAGAGCGGGTATGAGACTTTTCCAGAGTCGCGCCAGGACTTATATAGTTTGTGGTGAACGTCACAGAAACACGGCCCGGTCTGAATTGGCTTAACAATCCTGCACTGTCATGCTGGATATGCCCTTTTCATCCCAGAGTCGCTTTGCCCCATGTAACGCCGTGAGCTCGCTGCTCCATTTTATCCAAATCAAAAAAGCAACTTCGTTCACGCGATAAGTACCACAAAGTTCGACTTCGTTCCGAACCGAAGTTTTCCTGAAAGTTCTTAATCGGAATTCCAACCCTTATTAGAATCGATACGGACCATACTATAGTTATTACATTAACAAGTATAAAAGTAGTGCTATGAACCCTTTCACTACCTTGGACGTATGATGCGTCCAGGTCGGACTTGGGGGTTTAACTTATAACGGTCCGAGGACGCGCGAACTCCTAATTGGCAGGAGTTCGCGCTTGGATAGGCCAGCAGGATGTATGCTGATTATTACAGGTGCAATCCCGCAGGCGTCAGCCCTAGAACCGCGATCAATTCTGGGGTCGGTGGGGGGGGGGGTGTGTTAACCCCTTAATTTTCGCGACCATCGGGTCGCAATAACTAAGAGAGACGCGAGAGGTGATTCGCTCCTCCTGCGTCTCTGTCGGCGACAGCAGCGGCACGATCGTGCGGCTGTTTGTGTGTGACAGGACAGCACGGAAGGCATAGAAGGCCTTCCGGGTTGTCTGTGTAGTCTGATGCCCGGGCGTTTTGTGACCTGAGGGCATGGCCCAGCATCGTGACTGACAGTTGCCGTACAAAAAACCACTGAACCAGCAATAAGCTATGTATGAATTCCTATGGATTGAGAGATCTAAATCTCTCATTCAAATCCCCTATAGGGAAAAGTAACAAAAAAAAAATGTGAAAGAAGTAAAAAAAATAAAAAAGTGAAAAAAAAACAAGTAAAATCACAAACACAAAAATATAAAAATAAAATACGTACACCGCCTTTTTCCCCTTTGCAAAACGCCAATTGCCCAAAAAAGATACAAAAATATATATGTACGCAATATTTACGGTATCGCCGAGTGCGTAACGACCTTCCTGACCTATTAAATCTGTTCATGCTAATTAACCCGTTCGTGGAACGGCGTAAAAAATAATCAAAATTATTAAGATTTTTGATCATACTAAAGCTCATAAAATGGAAGTAAAAAGCGATCATAAAAACTACTATAAAAGCCAAGTTGTATCTATGAAAACATCAGTTCATCCCGCATAAAAAAAGTCCCTTACACAGCTCTGTATATGGAAAAATATAATATGTATATAGCTCTCAGGAAGATAGTGAGGCTTTACAATATTGTTTTACACACTTAAAAAAACTTTTCTTTTTTTTTTAAAAGTGCTTCTAAATAAAAAAAACTATTAAAAACAGGATATCGCCGTAATTTGTATCCGACCCAAAGAGTAAGCTAAACCTATCAAGGATTCTGCACGGTGAGCGCTGGTTAAAAATCAAAAAAATAAAAAAACACTACTAGGGATTGCAGTATTTTCTTCACCCTGCCTTCAAAAAAAATGGATTAAAAGCCATCAAAAAAGCCTTGTCCCTCAAATATGATTACTAATAATAAACACACTCGTCCCACTAAAAAAAAAGTCCCTCTACACAGATCCAAAAACAGAAAAAATTAAAAAGTTATGGGCTCTCAGGACTATGGCGATGCAAAAAACTTATTTTCCTGGTTTGAATAAAAAGTTTGTTTTTATTGTATAAAAGCAGTAAAACTTAAAAAAAAATCAAATTTGGGTATCGCTGTTAATCATACTTGAACCTGCTGAGTAAAGCTCGCATGTCATATTATACCGTAGAGTGGACCGCTATAAAAAATAAAATACACTACCAAGATTCCTGTATTTTGTTTAAAATGTCTCAACAAAAAACCTTAATTAAAAAGTGAAACATAGCGTCATATTGCACCACACATGATGTTTACCATAAAAACATCAACTCTTCCGCAAAAAACAAGCCCATAATTCAGCTTCTGTACACAAAAAATTAAAAAAGTTATGGCTGCAGAAATAGGACAACTTAATAATGCAATGTTTTATAGACATATTTCTTTTCTGTAAAAAAGTAATAAAACAAAAAAAAACTATATAAAAATCTATTATAATTGTACCGGACACCCATAGTAAAGTTTTCCTGTCATTTACCACTGCACGGCGGATTGCTGTAATATTGGATCCAAAAAACAATGGCGGACTGCTCCCCCGCCCCCCCATTTTCATGGGCCAATGCTAAAAAAAACTATGGAACACACCTGTGCACCCAAAATGCCCACCGTTACACCCTTGATGAGATCCCTGAGGGCTGTTGAATCCAAAATTGGGGCGACTTCTGGAAGGTTTACTTGTTCTTATACTTTGGGGGGCTTTTGCAAAATGTGACCATGGCACCAAAAAAAATATGTGTTCCAAAAGCGAAAATAAGCACTCCCCTCCACTTGTAGCTCTGACCATGCTCACAAAAAGCCAGTTTAACACCCAACATGTCGGGGTATTGACGAAATTGGAAGATATGGCTTATACAAAATTTTGCGGTTCTTTTTTCCAGGATTCTACCTTGTAAATATGGATACACATTTATAAGCCAAAATTGGCTCAGATTGTTGTACGTAAAAAAATTTTTTGGGAACAAATTGTCAAAGCCTAATGCTATAAAAAAATTTTTGTGAATCACCTGGTGGGGTCTAATATACTCACCTGCACCCCTGAATAATATTCACTTAATGGGGTGATGTTAGTTAGTTTCCAATATGGGGTCCTTTTAGGGGTGTTTATTAAGTTTTGTGCACCTTAGGGTTGTCCTCAAAAACTGAGAAATGGCACCTAAATAAAATCGTATTGAATATAAAAAAATAAATGATTAAAACCCAGCAGAGCCAGTAGGTGCTTCCTCCTATTCTGAGGCTTGTGTGTGAGCCAAATCGTGCACTACGGGTCCACCATATGGGGACAGTCTAAAAAAACGGCAGACCTGGGGGACTTGATTAATTTATGTAGCATTTTACCTTGTTCGCATTTACCCTTTTGAGTCACATTTACCGTATTTTCCACGGTGAATAATGGATATAATTTTGAAAATCTGCCAAAAATAGAGAAATATTTTGATATTTTCAACCTCCACTTTGCTTTTATTTCTGTGAAATACCTAAAAGGGTTTAACAAACTTCCTAAAACCAATTGTTGTAAATAATTTAAGGGGGGGGTCAGTTTCTTAGATTGAGTATATTTATAGAGGTAATTAAATGCAGGCCCCCTCAAAGCCAAGTCAGAACTGGGATTGGTCCCTAAAAAACTTGTATATTGCAAAATTCTTCTTGAAAATGTGAGAAGAGAAATTACTACTAAGTTTTTAAGCCCTCTAATGCCGTAAAAAAAAAAAAAAATTAAAAATGATTCCAACCTATAGTGGACATATGGGAGATGCTAGTTATAAACTCTTTTGTGGGGAATAATTATCCGTCTTGCACGCAGAAATTTTGGAACTTTCAAAATGACAAATTTTTCTAATTTTTCATGAAATTTTGATATTTTTCACAAACAAACAAGGATTGTATGGATCAAAATTTCTTACTAACCTAAAGCACAATGTGTCACGAGAAAACAATCTCTGAATCACATGGATAGGTAAAAGTGTCAAAAAGTTATTCTCACATAAAGAGACACATGCCAGATTTCAAAAATAGGGCTGTGTCAGGAAGGCCAAAACTGGCTGGGTCCTTAAGGGGTTAAAATGCAACACTATTTATCGTGCATGGTGAACATCACGGAAAAAAAATACCCAACACCAAAATTGCATTTTTTGGTCATTTTACATCCCTCAAAAAATTGGAATAGAAAGTGAAAAAAAGTAACATTGTATCCCAAAATAATGCAAATATAAACTATACTTCAGTCCCAAAAATGCTAATTAAAATAAAAAAAGAAATAATTTTTTTTTTTTACCAAAACATAACAAACTCAAAGAATTTAGTATCACTGGAATTGTACCAACCTGCAGAATACAGATAACATGTCCTTTATACCAAACGGTGAACTCCATAAAAATGAAATCCCAGGACAAACGACACAATTTGTTTTGTTTCCCAGTACATTTTATGACACAGTCAAGAAGCAAGCCTTATCTATTTAGACAAAGAAATCAAAAAAATTGTGGGGAGAAAAATAATAAGGGTAGATTCACACAGTGTTTTCTGACATTTTTTTTAGGGTGAAGTCTGCTCTTAATCCCCCCCCAAAATCCATCAAAAATACTTGGCTGTAAAATGACTGTAAGACAGATTGCGTTGGTTACGATGTCAAATCAGTCATTTAGACGACACTGATTTTATTGCCTTGCTTTCGGGGATGATTGTTAGCGGTGAGCATTGACAAGTCAATTCTTTGGCATTTTTTGCAGGGTGTAGGCAGCAGAAAATTTTAATTCTTGGAAATTCAGCATTGCTTCCTCATCTGAATTCCGTGTTTAAAAGCGCAGAATTTTGAACAAGGAAACCACGCTGATTCAGTGCTGACCTTTTCAGTGGCAAAAGATAGTGTGTGAACGTACCCTAACACGTTGTGAACAAGGTAGGGGTTAATGTGTGACAAGCCTGATGTGCACAGAAGCATCCCTCAAGGAGTTCATAGGCAGTACACAGCGTTACTTTATTCTTTTATTTATTTTTTCAATTTGCAAATCCTCATCCTGAGTTAACTTCCCATTTTATGGGATTTAGTAGTAATAAGCAGCGACCAAACGCTTTCACTGTTTATTTGAATACATGGCAGGCACACCCCAAACTTCCACACACTGATTGTGTCTATTCTAATTACAACAGAGTTGGGTTGTATTTGTATACTCTCTGTCTTTACAACAGCAGCACAGTCCATAGAAAATAAACACAGGAGGAGGAAGTGACAGACAGTGCCCCCAGATTACCCATCTAATACCAGGGGATGTGAGAAAGGTTAAAAGGTTACAAGCTGACTGACTATTGTCTGTGGTGTTTAGAGCAGTCATTGATCACTATCTCATAGGGGAGAAAGGTGGAGGGTTTCCAGCATCTAATCTATGTCATCCTGATCTGCCTCATATATGCACACTTCAAAACATACACGTGGTGAAGCTACCCTCCTCCTGGCATGTCTATCTGCCTATGTCTTTTCTTGCTTTTCACATACTTTTAAAATCTTTGATGTTACATTCTATATACATTTATGTAAAGTGGAGGCAAAGCTGAAAAGACTATATGGAACTGTCACACTGAATTCTTGTATTATTTGGATCTTGTAATGAGCCGGGGTAGTGGATCCACTGGACCGCGTGCAAACGGTACGGGCCACACCATGGAGCGGAGTCTAAGTGGTTCTTGGTTTTCACCAGAGCCCGCCGCAAAGGAGGGATGGACTTGCCGCGGCAGGATTCCACCAGGTCGCTACCCCTGATGTGACCTGCTTGCGGAGGCGGCCGAGGTGCGATACGGTACAGAATCGAGAAACGGGGTCGTAGTCGGATTCAGGCCAGAAGGTCGGGGCAGGCAGCGAAGGTTCAAGGTCGGTGGACGAGAGCAGATGGGACTGGTACACAGGACCGGTAAGCCGGAGTAGAATAAGGCTTCCTCGCATAGATAAAGGAAGCTATGGATTGGGCGAGGAAGTTCCAGGGGTGGAGCCCTTATATAGGGGCAGCGGCCGGCAAAACCAATTACCGCCGCACGTATGATCTAAGGAGCGGGGCAGCGCGCATCGGCCGGCAGACAGACACGGGGAAGCAGAAGCAAGGACTGGTAATTGAATGCGCCTGAGGGAGCGAGTGCGCCCACGGCCCAACAAGCCTCGGGCGTAGGCGAGTGCGCAGGGGAACGAGTGCGCCCGCAGCCCGAACTGCGATCTGCGGCGCTACTCGTGACAGATCTGTTGCTCGGGAACTGTAATATGCACAGCAAATGTCCACCTCTACTATTTTAGTTAAAAGTATGCTGCTGTGGGTGTAAGAAAAAAAAAAAACATTCTCAGCTCTTTATTGACCTCTGTTCCCACAATGCTGCTGCCAGTACTCTCCTAGAGTCTTCTGTTGCCATCTGGCTCCCTGCCTTTGACTTATGCACACTCCAGCCACTGATTGGCTGGAGCAGTCATGTGACACTGCCTTCCATCCCCACTGAGCCTCCATGTCTAAACAATGACATTGATGTTATGTGACTGCTACAGCTAATTAGCATCTCTAACTGTGATGTTTGGTTTCTGGGAGCCAGAAGGCAACAAAAGATTTGAGGTGAAGGCTAAAAAAGTGGGAGTGCACAATCCCTTGAAGTACTGTGTAGGCTAACATACAGTCTATACACATTATTATGGCCACCAGTAAGGATATGTTCACACGGCATATTTGTGAGGTGTATGTGAGGGCGTAATTTCACTGTAATTCGCCCGAAATATGACCTGCAAATACAGTGAAATTATAGCACTCATTGAGTGTAGGATTTTAAGACATACTCCGCCCTTATGCTTACGTGCCAGGTAAAGTGAGGGTCAGTGTGAGCGCTGTTGAAAGTACATGCTAGCCAGCCATCACAGTAGTTTGTATCAATAATGGGGGCTTCTAGCATGAAACAAATGGGATGTATGCATGCAGCTTTAATGGGGGTTTTGAGATTTTTGGAAAATAGTTAACAGAACTTCATTGTAAAAAATTAACTAGGCGTTACCTCACCTGCTACCGTAGGGTAGATTGAAAATGGATGAGTTATCCAGAATTATGAGATTTTTAAAATCCTACTACTGCCTGGGACCACATTAAAATAAAAATAAAAAACACATTCATCGCTAATGTGACTGAGAGCCAATCAATGGCCTCAACGGTCACATGCAATACAGATGAGTAGTGACTAATGAGGCCAGTAGCTTGCTGCACAGTCATATGAGTGATGAATATAGAGTCACTGGTAGGGGATCAGCATGGAACACCAGAACTCCGGCGGCACAGAAATTGTAGCAGTGGAAGAGATAACGGTTTGTATTTTAATCTAAGAATATGTTCTTACAAAGTTTTAGATGCTTATTTTGGGGCGTATAGCGTGCCCAATATGCCCCTAAATGAGCATCCAAAATGCCTGTAGAACATAGATTCCCATAGACTGCCATGTATAATCTGCATAGTTTTTTAGATGATGCCGATTTTACTTGAGCATTTTTTCGCCACATACTCTCTGCATCTGCAAGACATGTCAAGTCTTTGAGGCATTTACTCACCAACAAACACTAAAGTATAGGAGGCAGAAATCTGCCTCAGTCAGTCCACATTGTTTCCTTGTTGAAATTCCGCTCTTGCAAGCATGACATTTTCAAAGAGGAAAC
The DNA here is from genome assembly GCA_025379985.1 of Phyllomedusa bahiana. Classification (NCBI taxonomy): domain Eukaryota; kingdom Metazoa; phylum Chordata; class Amphibia; order Anura; family Hylidae; genus Phyllomedusa; species Phyllomedusa bahiana. Next base: position 103,855 of record JAODAL010005152.1, on the reverse strand, counting down.
AATGATTTTTGGCATAGACAGAACATACTTTCATGTGAACACCTTCTAATACAGTCCGAGGCAATAGTGCTTTTTCCTGAAAATCTCAGATATTAAGGGCGACATGTATGAACGGGGCTGTGCCAGAAGTCTGGCATCTTTTCAGTCCGACATCTAATGCATCCCCATTTGCAATAGTTTTAAATCACCCGCACGCTAATATCAGGTGCATTACGGAACGCCCGCAGCACTTTGTAATATGCCTGATTTCAGGGGGGGGCGTGCGGGAGTTGGGACGCACTAAAACCATATGAAGCTATAGATTTATAGCTTCAGCACGGCAATTCCAGGCGCATGCTGGAACAGGTAGAGCACTTTCAAAGTGGTTTACCTGAGCCAGAATTGTCGTTTCTGCGCTAGAATGTGCCTGATTTATGTACCGCAGTAGACCAGGTTCATAAATCAGGTGCATTCTACACTATTCTTATGCGCAGAAAAATTGCCGTCCAAGTGCCATAAATCATACATGTCTGTAAAATTTCTGAGTAAATCATTTTATTTCAATTTATATTAATTTTTCTAAATTATTGTGTTTTTTTACTATTTTAACTCTAGGGTCACTTTTATGCTGGGCTGTTGGATATCAAATTCCCTAATATAGTCCACTAATTAAAATTGTTCCTCCTATGAGCAGGATGGCAACAGAACAAAATAAGGCCCGACAGCGCAATCAAATTCTGCAGCTTTCGTGCAAGCTGTGAACAGACACTGGGGGCGACGTATGAATGTCACCGCACCAGTTTTCTGCCGTGCTTTGAGCAAGGAAACCTGTCATAGCCCTGTCCGACAGATGTATGAAATTTCTTACGCCAAAATCTTACTCATGCTACAAAAAACCCAATAGTTTTGTATGCATGAGTTCTATCGGGGCATGTTGCACCAAATTCATACGACACACCACATTTATGAATGTATCACCAAAATGTGGTGCAAAACTGTCGTATCAATCCATACCAATTTTAAAGTTGCGAGGTTGAGACAAATTTTGGCGCATACTCTCTTTGCGGCACTTTTTGGGGCATAAATGTGTCTCACAATGGCACACATATATAAAGTGCTGGGAGACTTCCATACATACTGACGAATGCTACACTAACTTACTGAAAAGTACAGCTGTCTGGTCTACGCCAGTTTTCATACATGTTATCCTAGATATTTTACGACAGCCTGTATTATCTTTGTGATAATACATTGTAGTATAATCATCGGCCGGTATTCTACTGATATTATTGTAGTATTCTGCTGATGTTTTGTAACTGTTGTCTTTTTATTATTTTTGCCCAGATCTTGCTGGCTAAAAAGTAATTACTCAGATAGATTAAAATACAATAAGATGCCATGGAAAGCTTGCACATTTTTAAAACTTTTTTTAATAACTAGAAAAATAAACTTGCTAAGCTTCATATTAAGACTATATTTGCCAAGTGGTTAGCACTCTCTTTCTACATGCACTGCTTCACAGTGAACACATATATGTAAAATTTCAGTCAATTAGTAAGCTGTATCAGGCACTGTGGCCACTAAAGTTTTTCCATGTAACCACAAGGGCAATGGTAGATTTATAGCTTCCTATGGAAAAAAAAAAAAGATAAAAGCTCTATCTTCTAGGCAGCATAGAAATATTGTTATAGGCATACTGGGGCTTGATGAACGTATTAAAGAGGAGTTCCCTTGTCAGACATTTATGGCATATCCATAACATTATTCATATATGACTGATAGGTGTGGTTTCCTCTTTTGGGACCCACACCCAGTGCTGCATTAAGCACTAAGTAGCCGGGCATATTAGTGCTCAAGGGAACCCTGCCTGCACAAGCACTCATAGGGCACTGTGGGAATTGTGGACCTGGAGACGATAGGCCCAGTAGCTGCTCATAACTTCTTTATCATGGTCCCTTATCCTGCATCCCCTAGGCTATGTCTACTGCAAACCGCCACTAGATATGATCAGATAAGACAACAAGAGCATCTACAAAGGCTGGGTGTTGTGACTACTTTCAGGTCTATGCCACAACTTCACCATGGGAGCAGGGTCTTGGAGGTGAATTATCATAGCCGGTGCTTTCATTGGTGGCTGCTGCTGTAGGGGTGATCAGGAGGCAGGGCCCAGGGCAGAGAAGTGGACATGCACAGACGCTGAGCGCTAGTCAAAATAGGAGCATACAGTTTGCCACTTAAGACAGTAAAAGGAGACGTAAAATAGAATTTGGGGCACTTTGGGGTTTTCACCAACTCCCTAGGGGATGCCCATGTTGTGAAGCCCTTGGGCATCCTACAAGTGTACCCAAACATTAAAACACCTCTGTCTGAACCTATCATGAGAGCGTGCCCCTGAAAGTCTCTGTCCAGAATGTAGAGTAGGTCACATTTGCGTAATACTCTCAATTATTTTCAATGAGAGTTCTGAGTACAGCCAAATGGTGTGTTGTACTTGGAACTCCTATTCCTATTGACAAGCCATAAATGTCTGAGATGGGAACACCCCTTTACATAATGAAAAGGTAGTTACATTAACAGTTGAAGACAGGGTTGTAGATTGTTGGTGGCCTGGGACCTAATGAACATACCTTACCAGCTGTCCATTAGCTACAGCCCTGGTTGAAGCCCACTTGGTACCCCCTACTACCTTCATTTTATAGTATTTTCTTACATAGTAATAACTTTAGCAAACTGAATTGATTTTAATTGTAGATGGAATGAAACACAATGAACCTTAATTCTGTTGCTGTGTGATCAACCACATGAAGCATAGACTATTTTGATTAAGTCAAACATCCTTTGAGTTGGAACCTAAAGTCTATATGACAATGCAGTAATTCCAAAACAACATATGGGAATTAGTTCTGGTTTGAACACTGGTTTAAGTATTCGATAATGAGACCTACTTCACATAGCAGAGCTCTGATGGGCTTCATCAACATGTTACAGGAGATGGAAGTCTCTGATTTGTATTTTTTTACCACCCAGGATGTATAGTTATTAGAACAACCATCAAGCTCAGAGGGTGTTTTATTGTGCTTGTAAAATGCTATAAAACCAAAAATACCAGGGGCACAGCAGGGGCACATTTTAAGAAAGATTATACCCATTGGTAAAGAATGGGAAAAAATGGGCACAGCAGGGCTGCTTTTCAGACAGAAGTAGACTTTCTGTTTACAATCAGTGTTTCTTTAGTTTAACAGCAACTTTTTGATATCATCAATCATTATCACAACAAATAACAGAGGCTTTAGGTTATTCGTGTCTGCCGCTGCTTGTGTTCACCTGATATTTTGCAGCAGAAGGCATATTATAAGTTATTATTGTGTAGAATTGTCTTATATATTCTAATGTCATTGTCGTGACTAAACTGCCTTTATTGTTCTAATTTCCACAGGTAAAAAATGGCAGTAACTGATTCATGAAACCTTCATGCATCAACTGCACTATAGTTAATGAAAGACATCAATAAAATAGGGTTAAAAGAGGGTAGTGGACAGAGCAATATGAGAAATGGAACCAAGATTAAACCTCATGGATAAAGGGTTGTTTATACTTTACAGTTTCTCTCAAAAGTTAGTACACTCCTCACATTTTTGTAAACATTGTATTATATCTTTTCATGGGACAATGCTGAAGATATGACACTTTGATACAATGTAAAGTAGTCAATGTACTTCTTGTATAACAGTGTAAATTTGGTGTGCCCTCAAAATCACTTAACACACAGCCATCAATGTCTAAACCACTGGCAACAAAAGTGAGTACACCCCTAGGTGAAGATGGACAAATGGTACCTAGATGACTGATATTTTGTGTGGCCACCATTATTTTCCAGCACTGCCTTAATTCTCTTGGGTATGGTTCATGACAACACGGAGCTGGTGGATGTTGGAGACCTCCACCTTGCATTTGAGGATGCCCCAGAGATGCTCAGTAGGGTTTCGGTCTGAAGACATGTTTGGCCAGTCCAGCACTTTTCTTCAGCAAGGCAGTGGTCATTTTGGAGGTATGTTTGGGGTTGTTATCATCTTAGCATACTGACCTATAGTTCAGTTTCCGAATGGAGGGCATCATGCTCTGCTTCAGTATGTCACAGTACATGTTGGTATTCATGATTCCCTCAATGAACTTTAGCTCCCCACAGCTGGCAGCACTCATGCAGCCCCAAACCATGACACTCCCACCACCATGCTTGAGTGTAGGCAAGACACACTTGTCTCTATACACCTGACCTCACCACACGTGTAACACTATCTGAACCTTATAAGTTTATCTTGGTCTGATCAGACCACAAGACCTTGTTCCAGTAATTCATGTCCTTAGTCTGCTTGTCATTAGCAGAAAACTGTAAGTCTTCTTGTGCATCATCTTTAGAAGTGGCTTCCTTTTGGGACGACAGCCATGCAGACCAATCTGATGCAGTGTGCGGCTGACAGGCTATCTGCCACCCCTTAAACCTCTGCAGCAATGCTGGAAGCATACATATGTAAATTTTGAACAGATAATGACTGGATATGACACTGAACACGTGCACCCAACTTCTTTGGTCAATCATAGTTACATAGTCACATAGTTAGTACGGTTGAAAAAAGACACGTGTTCATCAAGTTCAACCAAGGGTGGGGAAAATGTGGGTGAAGGGAGAGAGACAAGGACATTAAGCACAGCCTCAACACTGTTTAATGCCCTGGAACCCACAAGGCAAGAACCAATCTGCTTTAGTGGAGACCCTATCTTTGACCCCAGAGCCTCCAGCAACCAGGATTCAGAATTCTAATATGCCTTGCAGGAGTTGAGTTTGAAAACTAGGTTTTCCTTATACCCTTCTTCTTAGCACAGCCATATGCAAATCCCAAATGCAACTTTGTGGATTTACCACCCACCAATAGGTAGGTCTTGTGGCAATCACAATCCAATACATCTCCCGAGTATTGTGAAATCCCATTCCTTTTCTAAGCAGCTCAACCACACCTCTGTCGCCACACATCTTGGAATATAAGCTACTAAAATAGGAGGGCACAGCAATAAAAAACTACAGGGAAAAAAATAAAATATGCAAAAAATGATAAAGAGAGCAAAGCTGGTGACAGAGAGGCATATTGGCAAAAAGATTAAAGCTAACCTCAACATATTTTTTAACTATACAAATAGTAAAAAGATTAAAACTGAAAATTTTGGCCTTTTGAAAATTAGTGAGGGAGGTATTGTAGAGGGTGATGAGGAGAAAGCAAATCTATGAAACAATTTTTTCTCCTCCGTATTCACCAAGGAAAATGACCCTATTGATGTGCAGGTGGATGAGGTAAACACCACCTTAAATTAATTTTGTCTTGCTCAGGAAGTAGTGCAACTCCGCCTTAAAAAGATTAAATCCCTGGATCGACATTTGGCAGAATGGAGAGATACTCTTACCAGGCCTATCCATACATGTCAAGGACACAATATAATGCTACATGCTTTATAAGGTTAGAAGCGGCTTCAAAGTTGTCAAAGACCAATGGGAACCTGAGAGAAAAAAAAGAAGAGCATAGAGACCCTAAAAAAGAGCTTACAAGCCAATAAATGAGTAGCATTTAGATTTCTGGATCTAAACAGGTGGATATAAATAAATACGTATAATAAATAAATAGAATTTTTTTATAATTTAAATAAAAAAATATATAACAATCTAACCACATTATTTAAACATTTTAACCTTAATCAGAAAATTTATTAATGAATGTATTTTAGAGCAGAAGTGGTAGAGAATAACAGAAAAATTGTCACAGACACATGCTCAAACTTCTCCAGCTCAAATTAAAATGAGTCTACCTGTAGAAATAAGGCAAACGTTAACAATACATTTGTTCCCATAAAACTTATGTCTGCACCGTTGCTTGTCTGAAACGTGGCCTGGACAGCAGGTTCCCTAATGAATGTTCCTACACTTATTGTTATCTAAGAGAAGCTTAAAAATGAACTAGATGGCCACTGTTTTTTACCTAATAACCATATGACGTGACATGGTAATGTTCTAGCTTGGTCAAACTAGCTTAGTCAAGCACTGCAAGCGTGCACCTAGGTAAATACCCAACACCAGCGTTTACCAATGGAAACATCAATGCACTTGAAAAAAATTATTTTAACTAAAAAGAAAACTTATCTTTACATCCCTACGAGTCAAACATGTGATTCACTTACTCTACTTATTAACAAACTGTAGAAACCTTTTAAAAACAGCATTAAATGCTGATATATTGTATATGCCACTAACTAAATCAGCATTAAAATAACATCCAAGCTTGACTATGCTCTTTAGTGTGTTCTACTGAATGAAGTGGGTGAAAGGACACCATAGGGGCAGTTGGTTGATCAATACTGACAATAACAGTACTGATTGATAATTATCAAGGGGAGGACTATATGGTCTGAGCAAACAGATGTCTACTAAACAGAATTCATTCCAGGTTCACACAGATGAGGCACAAATTGTTTGGAACATTTATATACTGTATTTACAGTTGAAACCAGAAGTTTACATACACTATATAAAAAGACACACATGCATGTTTTCTCACTATCTGACATGAAATCAGCATAAACCTTACCTGTTTTAGGCCAAGTTAAGGATTACCAAAATTATTTATATTTGCCAAATGCCAGAATAATGAGAGAAATAATTTTTTAAGGCATTTCTATTACTTTCTGCAAAGTCAAAAGTTTACATACATTTATTTATTTATTTTTTTAAACATTAGATTTTTTTATTGTAAGAAAAAAGCGGTTTCCATAGACACGGTACAAAGGACAAAGTACAAAAGGAAAAGGAAAAACAAAACAATAACAGTAACAGGCCATGTATCATCAGTTGAACGAGAGAAACATGAAGGTTACAATATGTCCAGTATCATGAATAGGTCTCCCAATTGAGGTGTAGAAACCCAAGAAATCTTTTTAGCTATATAAAAGGTTCTCTATAGCCCCAGTTAGGTGAAATGTGCAGTATTCGATTGTGTGATATCAGTTGACATAGGTAGAGTCCCTCCCAACCTGCCACCGCTGCTTTCTCTCTTTGAAAAGTATATGAGGGGGGGGGGGGTGAGATTAATTTCCACTATGGAATTGGTTGTTGACCCTGTCTAGACCGCTCTAAAATCTGGGGTAGTAGTGACTTCCAATGAAAGGACTATAGTAAACCTCGCGCTACGCAGGATATCTGGATCACTGTTTGGTGGTAGCATGAAGCTCATAATGTTCTCAATGTCTAGCAGAGCAAGCTCCTGCTAAAGAATGAACTTAGGGCAATAAATAGGTGGTGTATAAGCCGTTCCCACCCAGAGACATAGTGGATCTAACAATAGGGCTAACCACCACATATGTGATAGGAGTCCCGCTGCGCCACAATTTCTCCAGCACATCTTGGAAGTACCTGGGAATATATGAGCCGCTAGGACGTGGAGAGTACCAGCGAGGTGGTAATGTTCCTCGATAGGGCTAATTGTGTTTAATGCAGTTGGATGTGCCTAGATACTGAAGAAGCCGCTTTCCCTCCATTCCTCTACTGTAAAGGACTTGGACAACTCCGCCTCCCATTTGATCATGTACTCAAGCTTAGTCCCCTAATACTAATACTAATACTAATACATTTCATTAGTATTGCCCTTAAACTGTATGACTTTGGTCAAATATTTTGGATATCCTTCCACAAGCTTCTCACAATAGTTTGGTAAAGAATTTGTCTCATTCCTCTCTCCTGACGGCAAACTGATGTAACTATCCATTGTTTGTTAGGTCGCCTTGTTGCAAGCCTGACTTTATAACTTTGCCCATAAATTTTTCAATAGTATTGAGATCATGGCTTTTGTGATGGCTACTGCCCCAACATTGACTTGATATCATTAAGCCACTTGGTAACCATTTTGGCAGTAATGCATTAGGTCATTGTCCACTTTGGAAGACCCATTGCCACCCAAGGCTTTAACTATCTGGCTGATGACTTGAGATGTTGCTTCAGTAATGCCACATAATCTTCTTTCCTCATGAATGTCATCTATTTGCGAAGTGCAAAGTCCTCCCTGCACCAACAAACCGCACAAAATGATGCTGTCACCCCCATGTTTCACAGGTTGGGATGGTGTTCTTAAGCTTCCAAGCTTCTCCTTTTCCTCCAAACTACTTAATGGTCTTATGGCCAAAACAGTTAATTTTAACTTTGTCAAATCAATGACATGTCTCCAAATGAAGGTCCTTGTCCTGTGTGCATTTGCAAAGATTAATTCTGGCTTTTATATGTTTCCTTTTTGAGTAACGGCTTTCTTCCTGTCAAAGTGGCCTTTCATCCCATGTTGATACAATACTCGTTTCACTGTGGCTAATGAGACCATCTTACCACTTCTGCCAGCATCTTCACAAGGACTTTTGCTTTTGTTTCTTGGTTTGATTATGCACATGTCGAACCAAAGCACGTTCAATAGCTGCTCTCTGAACACCGATACCTGTCTTCTTTCTGAGCGTAATGATGGCTGGAAATTCCGCATCTTGTTTTTACTTGCCGCATAGTTTGTTTATACAATGAACGAGGCACCATTCAGTATCTGAAATCGCACACAAGGATGAAACTAAACTTTTGCAATCCACAATTCTCTCCTGATATCTTGTGCTGATTTATTTAGACTTTCCCATGATTACCCACAGAAGCAGTGTGTGTTTTTGGTGCACATAATAATTCCAACAGTGTGGTTCTCTAATGACTCAGAATGTTTGCCAATAAACCTGTCAGAAGCTTGACATGACATCATCATATGGGGTGTCCCAAATTTTTTAAAGGCATAGTAATCCTAGTGTATGTGTAATGAGTGGCCCCGCAGCCCGCAGCTCGGGTTGCGGGTGCACTCGTTCCCCAGCGCCCCATCCGGGAGCCCCGATGCTGGCCGTGTGGTGTCCCCTGCTCAAGCAACCCGTGTCCCCGCTCGTCGCATCCACTCACCAGTCCCCACATACCTGCATGTCCCCGGCACTGTCTGTCCCTTAGGGGCCGCGGGCGTGCCGGTTCTCTCAAATTTTAAGGGACAGTGCGGCGGTAAATTTGTTTTTGGGCCGGCCGCTGCTCCTATATAAGGGCTCCACCTCTGGGACTCTGCGTTGCCGCATCATAGCGCCCTTGTCCAATGAGAAGAAGCCTTGTCTTCGTTCCGGTTTGCCTATATCGTGTATCCCAAGTCCCGACTGCTTATGTCTCCTAACTACGGACCTTAGCTGCCTGCCCCTGATAAGACGGCAATCAGAAGACAAAGGCCCTGAAGGAAATATGGAGAGAAAAGATGTGCGGGGATCGGGCACACCCTCTTGATTCTTGCCTTTGTTGGCCATCCCTGACTACGAGTTGACTTGTCCGATTCGTACTCTCGTTGCAACCTCGCTGCCACCGCGAAGCAAGTCGCATCAGTGTAGCGACCTTGTGGAGTCCCCCGGCTGCAGAGTCCGTCGCCCGCTTTGCGCGGGCCCTCTGATGAAAACCGGGACCCACTTTAACACTGCTTCCTGCTCCCTGGAAAGGCTCGACCACTCGCTTGCGGTGACCCACGGATCCCACTACCTAGCGCCGTTACAATTTGGAATTCAGCCATGGATCCCGCCAAGTGCCGTTGCCCCAGCGTGGAGGATCTGATGTCCATCGTTCCGCCAGCTATCTCCAGCAGCTGCCCAACAGTCACAACAGTGGATCAACTAACGCCCATGATGCAACAGCTAATGCCCTCCGCGCAAATCTTCCTCACTGGCCATCCATCAGTTCCTGCCCACCACTCTCCAGCATCTTTGGGACCCAACTTTCGACACGTCTCTCCTGCCTCGAAGTTTGATGGAGATCCGAAGCTCTGCCGAGGATTTATTACGCAGTGCTCCATGCACGTGGAGCTGATGGCCGATCAGTTCCCATCTGAATGGGCAAAAGTGGCTCTGGGACCGGGGGGACCCTGTGATGAGCGATCTGCAGGCCTTCTTTAGGGAGTTCCGGTGGGGGGGCAATAAAAATCTTCAGGAACCGGCGCGAATCGTCTTCCGCGAGACTGCTCTCCTGAATCTGCGCCAGGGGGACTCCTTGGTGGTAGAGTACGCCATTCAGTTCCGCACCGAGTCCCACTGGATTTAACCTGGAATGAGGCCACCCTCTGTGCCACCTTCAAGAATGGCCTCTCGAGCAGGATTAAGGACGCACTGGCAGCGAGGGAACTCCCGCATCTCTGTCATGCCTGATCCCACCTTGCTGGGCACGCCCCGCACACGCATTGACGTGCCGATTTAACCGAAAGGCAAGGAAGAGCTTCGCCAGAACGTGACACGCCCGGCCCTCGTTGGTTTCCCGGCGTCTGGCTCCGTCTTCCAAAAGCCTCTCTGCCTCTTCCTCAGCACTCTGTGAGGAGCCCATGCAAGTGGAACCGAAGTTCACCTCTCGAACAGGAACTGTCCCTCACTGCGCAGAGAATCTCTTCTTTACTGCCCCAGTGCGGAGCACTTTGGCGAGACTGTCCGTTTTGCCCCGTTGGGAAACGCTCGCCCCTAGGTACGAGGAGAGGGTCCAGGTGTGAGTAGCCCTCCCCAAAGTCTCACCCCCGGGTTAATCGTTACGGTTCTGGTCGCGGGCCCAATTTCCTCTTCGTGGATTCCGGTTCTTTAGGAATTTAGGGATCCCGTCCTGTTATAAAACTTCAGCTCCCGGGGGGTTTCCTGAAAACCCCGCGGTCATCCCCTTTGGGGGGTGATTCCGCGCGATCCAATCCGTTGTCGCACGGACCTGTATATGGCCATAGGGGCGCTGCTTTGAGGGGATCTCCTTCTATTGCCCCCCACCCCCGTCGGCGTCCTGTTTTTGCTTGCATTTCAGCAAACACCCCCTTTTTTGGGACTGAAAGAGGGCGAAGAAAACCGGGGGGAACAAGACTCCCAGTTCCGTTGTCGGGGGCCCTGGGCCCGGTGCGTCCCCCTCCGTCAGGCGTTTTCTAAACCCCTGCCAGGGTTCCGGCCGATCCCCGGGCTTCGCTGTGTCTTCTCGAGAGGCAGGGCCAACCTTGCCTCCTCACGTTTTCCCTTTATGTCCGATAGATCTCCTGCCCCCGGGACTAGCCCCCCCGCGGGGGGGGTCTATCCACTTCCGGCCAGAAAACCCAAGGCCAGTTTTGGGCTTTTTTAAGGGGAATTCAGGAAAGGATCATCCCTAAGTCCATTCTCCGGTTCTTCTTTGTGGAGAAAAAGGGTGGGTCCTCCGACCCCGCTAGATTACCCTGGTCTTAATAAATTACCCGGTGAAACGCTCCCCTCCCCGTCCACCGAATCTTTGACCCCCTACGAGGGACCAAGATCTTTTTCCCAAATTGGATTGCAGGAGCCATAACCTCATCCGCATCCAGGGAGGCGACGAGTGGAAAACAGCATTCAACACCCGAGACGGGCATTTTGACTACTTAGTGACGCCATTCGGTCTCTGGAATGCCCCCGCCGTATTCCAGAGCTTCGTTAATTAGATTTTTAATGATCTTCTATACTCCTGTGTCATTTTGTACCTGGATGACATTTTGGTCTTTTCCCCGGATGCCAAGTCCCATCGTCTCCATGTGCGCCAGGTCCTTAGTCGTCTCCGAGAAAATCACCTCTCTGCCAAGCTGGAGAAGTGACTATTCCATCAGACCAGTCTGCCCTTCCTGGGGTACATCTATTCTGCCAAGGGACTTCAAATGGACCCGGCCAAATTGTCTGCCATTCTGAAGTGGCCTCGTCCAGTCGACCTTCAGGCCATCCAGCGCTTCCTGGGGTTCGCCAATTACTATCATCAGTTTATTTCCTATTTTTCCACGCTGGTGGCCCCCCATCGTGGCGCTCACGAGGAAGACTGGTAATCCTAAGCAATGGCCACAAGCAACCGAAGAGGCATTCACCCAGCTCAAGGCGGCATTCACCTCTGCCCATCCCTAACCTCCCTTGGTCCCATATTGCAATGGACTTCATTACTGACCTTCCATCCTCTGCCAGTAACACCGTCATTTGGGTCATTGTGGACCGCTTCTCTAAAATGGCGCATTTTGTACCATTGCCAGGTTTTACCCTTCTCCCCTCCCTTGCGACCCTCTTCTTCTTGCAGTCTTTCTTTTTACACCCCTTTCCCCGGGCAATGTGGGATCGTGGGGGCATTTGGTCCAGTTGGTGGCCCCTCTTTTCCCAGCTTAAGTAAACCCAAATTTTTTCCTCAGGTAACCCCCCCCCCAACTAAGGCTAATACAAATTCAGTGGCACACTACAAAACAAGTAAAACATAAAGGTATATGGGAATTTTTTTTGAAAATGCATTACTGCAAAGGGAAAAATATAAAAAACCTGGGATTTTATTTTTACATTTTTTTTGATCAAGAAATTAATTTAAAGGTGTGAAACCCCTCTGTTTTTTAAAAAAAAAGAAAGCATAGGTGCACACTGTAAGGCAATAGCAACATCATTCAAAAATCAGGGGGCATACTATAAAACAATAAAACAATAATATATGGATGTGCACAGCCTAATTAATTTGTGTAGTCTTTTTGGGGGGAAAGGCAACCCATTGGCTTGCGCACTCCCCTTACCTCTTTTAAACCAGTGCAGGAAAATTCCCGTACAATTTCCCTTTTCACTCCCGGGAGGTTTAGTCTAAAGGACCCCAAGTAGGTAACATGTTAGTGTTAGGGACTCCCTGTGCGGGGGATCCCCTTGATGTTTTTGGGGGGTGAGCTTAAACAATTTTGTCAAAAACTGTAAACAAAAAACCCCGATTTTTCAATTTTCCTTACAGAAATCATTTCCAATTTTCTATATCCCTTGATGTTTTGCTTGTTTTAGGTGCCACTGATATTTGATTAGATTATGCTATTGCCTTTCGTGTGCACCTATGCTTTCGTTTTTCAAAAATTGGATGTGCACAGCCTTATTTCTTTTTGAAGTTTATTGAGGGAAAGCAGCCTCATTGGCTTGCTGCACTCCGCTACCCCTTTTTTAAACCCGGCGGATAATTCATAGCAATTCCTTTGCTCCCTGAGAGGTTGTAGTCCAATGGACTCTAGTGAGGTAACATGTTATTTAGGGACCACCTGTGCTGGGATCCCCTTGACGTTTTGGGGGGGAGCTTAAACAATTCTTTATCAAAAAATGTAAAATAAGAATCCCAGGGTTTTTTCATATTTTTTTTAGCGAAAAGCTTTTCAAAAAATTCCTAATACCTTTATGTTTTAATTATTTTTTATTTGCCACTGATATTTGATTAGAGTTGTAAAGCCTTACCATTTTACACCTATGCTACGTTTTTTAAAAAAAGGATGTGCACAGCCTAATTAAATTTTTACCCCAACAAAAAGGCAGGTGGAAAGGGTAAATCGATTTTTTAAATCCTACCCCTTTTTATCTGCCCGGCAGGGTTACGGTCCACTTGTTTTCCATGGCAAATTTGCATAAATTTTTAGATTCCCGGGCGGTGGGAGGTTCTCCATTCTTTGTGTTTATGGCCTTATCCCCGCCCACCCCCTCCCTTGGCTGAGGCCTGACCCCTGCCGTGGACCCCGGCCGCGACCTCAAATCCATTTGGGGTGACACCGGCAGGCCCTGCAACAGCCTCTGCCCAACCAAGAAGCAAGCGGGGCAGGGCCGCAGACCCCCCCTTTCGTTTGTCCCTGGGGAAAACTGGTTTTTTTAGATACGTTTTGTTTGAAGATCCCAGCTTAAGCTAGGGCCCCGCTACCTCGGTCCTTTGATCCCCAAAAAATCAACCGGTGGCCTACAAACTCCGACTTCCCCCCACATTGTGGATCCCGAACTCCTTCAATGTATCCCTCCTTAAGCCTGTCGTTTTGAATAGATTTTCCCGTAAGGTGTCTGCTCCTGCCCCGGTGGCCGATACCTCTGATGTCTTTTCCTTAAAGGAAATTTTGGCCACAAAGACAATCAGAGGTAAGCGTTATTTTCTGATCGATTGGAAGGGGTTCGGTCCCGAGGAAAGATCGTGGGAGCCGGAGGACAACATCATGGACCGAGGAATGCTGAGATTTTTTCAGGCCAGGGCGAGGGGGAAGGGGGGTACTGTAACGAGTGGCCCCGCAGCTCGGGCTGCGGGTGCACTCGTTCCCCAGCGCCGCATCTGGCGCCCGAGGCTGGTGGTGTGGTCCACGGGCGCATGCGTCCCCGCGCAACCACTCACCAGTCCGCATTCCTGCTTCCCCGGCACTGTCCGCGTGCCGGCGTGCGCGGCCCCAATCCCTACGGCACGCGCCGGTTCTCTCGAATTTAAAGGGACAGTGCGACGGTAATTGGTTTTGCCGGCCGCTGCTCCTATATAAGGGCTCCACCTCTGGGACCGCGTTGCCGAATCCATCACGCCCTTGTCCTATGAGAGGACGCCTTGTCTTGTTCCGGTTTGCCTATTCCGTGTACCAGCCCCGTCTGCTTACATCTCTACATTGCTGCCTGCCCTGACCTCTTGGCCCGTCCTTGACTACGAGTTTGCCTGTCGATTCGGTACTTCGTTGCACCTCGGCTGCCACCGCAAGCAAGTCGCATCAGGGGTAGCGACCTGGTGGAATCCCGCTGCAGCAAGTCCATCCCGCTTTGCGGTGGGCTCTGGTGAAAACCAGGACCCACTTATACTCCGCTCCCTGGTGTGGCTTCTACCACCACTTGCGGTGACCAAGCGGATCCACTACCTAGCGCCATTACAGTATGTAAACATTTAACTTTGCCTTAAAAAATTCGCTATCTCTCATTATTCTGGCATTTAGCAAATATAAATAGTTTTGGTAATCCTAATTGGCCTAAAACGGGCAAGGTTTATTCTGATTTCATGTCAGACATTGAGAAAAACTTGCATTTGTGACTATACACTCACCGGCCACTTTATTAGGTACACCTGTTCAACTGCTCGTTAACACTTAATTTCTAATCAGCCAATCACATGGCGGCAACTCAGTGCATTTAGGCATGTAGACATGGTCAAGACAATCTCCTGCAGTTCAAACCGAGCATCAGTAATGGGGAAGAAAGGTGATTTGAGTGCCTTTGAACGTGGCATGGTTGTTGGTGCCAGAAGGGCTGGTTCTGAGTATTTCAGAAACTGCTGATCTCCTGGGATTTTCACGCACAACCATCTCTAGGGTTTACAGAGAATGGTCCCGAAAAGAAAAAACATCCAGTGAGCGGCAGTCCTGTGGGCAGAAATGCCTTGTTATGCCAGAGGTCAAAGGAGAATGGGCAGTCTGGTTCGAGCTGATAGAAAGGAAACAGTGACTCAAATAGCCACCCGTTACAACCAAGGTAGGCAGAAGAGCATCTCTGAACGCACAGTACGGCGAACTTTTGAGGCAGATGGGCTACAGCAGCAGAAGACCACACCGGGTGCCACTCCTTTCAGCTAAGAACAGGAAACTGAGGCTCCAATTTGCCCAAGCTCATCAAAATTGGACAGTAGAAGATTGGAAAAAACGTTGCCTGGTCTGATGAGTCTCAATTTCTGCTGCGACATTCGGATGGTAGGGTCAGAATTTGGGCGTCAACAACTTGAAAGCATGGATCCTTCCTGCCTTGTACAACGGTTCAGGCTGGTGGTGGTGGTGTCATGGTGGGGGGACTATTTTCTTGGCACTCTTTGGGCCCCTTGGTACCAATTGAGCATCGTTGCAACACCTTGTGGAATCTATGCAACGACGAATTGAGGCAGTTCTGAAGGCAACAGGGGGTCCAACCCGTTACTAGCATGGTGTACCTAATAAAGTGGCCGGTGAGTGTATATATATATATGAATTGTTATGTATAAAACTAGGGATGGTGCAATTAATTTATCAGCTTTTAAAATTCACAGCGGATCAGAGTGAATTACATTTTAGAGAGACAGTGGAGAACAGGATCGTTACAGATTCAGTTTATAGGTGTTTTACAAAATTGATTCAGGTTTTGAAATTAATAGTATTTTAAGGTCCCTTTACATCCGTCTTTCCTGTCATGACTTCCTTTAGCTTATCACAAAATCTTGGCGGGAAACAAATGAGTAAACAGATCCTACTGATTCCTGTGAGAATAGTTTTGTATCCAGTGGCATCAGTTGTGACGCTAGGAGTCTCCCTGAGCCATACACAAAAATGTATGAAGCATTTCTCTATCTGGCTAATAACACTGGACCAAAACACACACAAAACAACTGTTCAGACACATTTGATATATGTCAGCTCAGCCATGCTGATAATTCATGGTAACACAGGCTGCACAGGGTTCAACAAATGCCTTAAACGAACTTCATTCTTTTGACTCTAGAGTCAATAGGTTCGTTCCATATTTGGTTTAACATTGAAATGACACTGGTTTCTTCAATCTAGAAATTTGCTATGATCAGTATACACTCACCGGCCACTTTATTAGGTACACCATGCTAGTAACGGGTTGGACCCCCTTTTGCCTTCAGAACTGCCTCAATTCTTCGTGGCATAGATTCAACAAGGTGCTGGAAGCATTCCTCAGAGATTTTGGTCCATATTGACATGATGGCATCACACAGTTGCCGCAGATTTGTCGGCTGCACATCCATGATGCGAATCTCCCGTTCCACCACATCCCAAAGATGCTCTATTGAATTGAGATCTGGTGACTGTGGAGGCCATTTGAGTACAGTGAACTCATTGTCATGTTCAAGAAACCAGTCTGAGTTGTTTCCAGCTTTATGACATGGCGCATTATCCTGCTGAAAGTAGCCATCAGATGTTGGGTACATTGTGGTCATAAAGGGATGGACATGGTTAGCAACAATACTCAGGTAGGCTGTGGCGTTGCAACGATGCTCAATTGGTACCAAGGGGCCCAAAGAGTGCCAAGAAAATATTCCCCACACCATGACACCACCACCACCAGCCTGAATCGTTGATACAAGGCAGGATGGATCCATGCTTTCATGTTGTTGACGCCAAATTCTGACCCTACCATCCGAATGTCGCAGCAGAAATCGAGACTCATCGGACCAGGCAACGTTTTTCCAATCTTCTACTGTCCAATTTCGATGAGCTTGGGCAAATTGGAGCCTCAGTTTCCTGTTCTTTAGCTGAAAGGAATGGCACCCGGTGTGGTCTTCTGCTGCTGTAGCCCATCTGCCTCAAAGTTCGCCGTACTGTGCGTTCAGAGATGCTCTTCTGCCTACCTTGGTTGTAACGGGTGGCTATTTGAGTCACTGTTGCCTTTCTATCAGCTCGAACCAGTCTGCCCATTCTCCTTTGACCTCTGGCATCAACAAGGCATTTCCGCCCACAGGACTGCCGCTCACTGGATGTTTTTTCTTTTTCGGACCATTCTCTGTAAACCCTAGAGATGGTTGTGCGTGAAAATCCCAGGAGATCAGCAGTTTCTGAAATACTCAGACCAGCCCTTCTGGCACCAACAACCATGCCACGTTCAAAGGCACTCAAATCACCTTTCTTCCCCATACTGATGCTCGGTTTGAACTGCAGGAGATTGTCTTGACCATGTCTACATGCCTAAATGCACTGAGTTGCCGCCATGTGATTGGCTGATTAGAAATTAAGTGTTAACGAGCAGTTGGACAGGTGTACCTAATAAAGTGGCCGGTGAGTGTATGTAACAGTTGGTTTAGTCTGATTATTTTTAGTTACATAGTTAGTATACTTTAAAAAAGACATACGTCCATCAAGTTTAACCAAGAGCGGGAAGTAGATGTGGATGAAGGGATGAAGGGAGTTCTATAGATAATTTTAAAACTTTGTTTCCCCTTATTATTCCAGAGAATGGAACTCATACTGAACCAACCTGTCCAAAAATGAATGTTTCACTCCTGATCACAAATTGCAAACAGATAGAATGGAGTTGAACACCGAGCATGCAATGGAAGATGACGGTGGGTGGGGGAGGGGGGCATATGACCCAGTTTAGTAAGCTGGTGGGGGTGGCGTTAAAGGGCGGAGTACAAAGATTGGGCTTAAGCAGGCGTTGTGGCAAGGAGAGAGAGTTGGTTTAAGGACAGTGTTAAAGACAATCCTGCCCACCCTCCCTGTTAATTTTTCTTTTGCTTATGTGGTTCTTTAGAGGCGTTCCAATGGTGGTTGGTTGGGATATGGCTGGTGCTGTGAAAGTGGTGCCATTTTGGATTGTTTGTGTACTTGGGTGTCATGGCGGTCATTGGCGGTTGGGGATCTTTGGAGTTGGTTGTAAAATTGGTGGTGTGGGAATTCTCTTTGGTTATGGTTCCCTAATATATGATGTAGAAGAAAGTGGGGGAGGATCTTACAGGGTGGAGTTCCTGGGAGCTGCTGGATAACTTAGCTTTAGTTATGAGTACAGTGATCAGAATATTGATTTTATTCAGAATATGTCGCCATTTCTTTGTGGCTTCAAGGACCTCTGGACATTTGAATTGGAGTTTATTGTTGGTAAAATTGCCTGGTGGGTCATTGTATTCTTGTTATTTAAAAAAACACCTCTGTTTTTATATGTTGATATATTTGTATATATAAAATTGCTGTGGCCAATTTAATCAAAAATTCTGACTCCTTTCTTTGGTTAGGGCAGGTGGTAGATGATAAAGTAGTAGACAGGGATTGGGCCAAGGCAAATGTGGAGACGGGAAGAAGTAGAACATAATTAACAGATAAACTTTACCATGCCAGGGTCATGAATCTACATTCTGATAAGAATTTTCACGACTACATAAATATGTATGTTATTTAATTGTAAGTAGTTATTTAAGCCTTTCTTGAAGCACTCACCTGTTCTTGCTGTGACTAACTCTTGAGGCATACAAATGCATACAACAGTGTTTCTCGCTTTGTGTAGTAAATGAACTACAAAAAAAAAGAGGACGATGAAAAATGTATTCTGGTTAAGTAAGTGATCAACTCTGGCTTTTCAAATGGAACATGTCATCACATTTTCATCATTGATACTTGTAGGTTAAGAGTTTTTACTGGATTCATTTATTCCAGCATTGAGTGCTGTCCATTGTAGATTCAGCCACCAGAGGTTTTTGATGAAACATTTCAAATAGTCTGGTACATTCATGGAAATAAAATTCTAAGGGAGGCATAACTAAGGGACAGAGAAAGCTGCACGCTTCCAAATCATATAATTTTGGTGACTAGTGTAATGATGGCAGAACCTAACTGTTCTCTTTGATACTACCAAGCATGCTGGCATCTGCTGCATCACATGGAGTCAACATAAAAGAAAGTGAACCAAAGTTAAAAATTACCATAGGCCAGACTGGAGGACACCTGCTGAAGGAACCCTCTGCTGACAGACACAGCTGGAGACTTAAAAAATGAAAGCCATGCAAACAAGTGACAGGGCAGCATGAAATCAGCTTTTGTCTTTTTTTTTATTAACAATTACAGTATGCGAAAATCAGGGGAATCTCAAAGTAGGCAGAAGTCACATTTCAACCCGGCTGTGCATATTAAAAGCTCAATCGTTGAAGTGTGCCTTTTCTTTTCCTTTCTCTTCCCCCTTTTTTTGAAAACAGGAGCATGTTTGGAAGCTTCCCTGGTGTATTGAGGAAAGTGGTAATTAATGTAAAGTGAATGAGGGAGGAATACAGGCATAACAATAGAAAGTTTTTTCCTGGTGTAGGTGAAAGCTTTGAGGAAAGAATGTTGTTAAAAGATGGCTACTGAGAGGCCAGAACATCAAACCCAGGTACTGATGACCTTTTTTCTTTAGCTAGGTTGCGTTGTGGTTTGTTTTGTATCTGTCTTCTAATACAATACAGTTAATTTGTACCAATTTCATTTTGTGTATGCTTTGGGTTTTACCAAGGCTTGGCTCTTTGATGCCTCTTTTTAGCAAAGCGTTTGCTCAAGGTTCAGATGATGTTAGCTTCTCTTCTTTTTCATTTACAACATCAATAGGATTACAGAGAATGACTGTGTTGCCTAACATCAATGATATATCTTCAGGCTACTAGAAAGCAGTTCTCAGAAAGTGCACCTTCTAATATTTTAGAACCTCCACAGGCTGCACATAAAACAAGTATTAAACACAAAAAGCTCAGAAGGATCCAAAGAAAGGTTATACTCACGCAACCTTATTCATCTTAAACACCTGGTTTACAGACAGGCAGATATTACTGTGGAAGTGTCATACCACTACGCATATTGCATGTGTAATACGGCTAGGGGCAGAATTTATTAATCTACTTAATCACATCAGATTTGAATGTTACATATTGCTAACATTGACTTGTAAAGTGGATTCCATTATATGGATTTTATAGAGTTTAAGCCTTGAGTAGTAGCCATACAGGTGCCAAAATATAGATGTCTTTTCAGAATGCAAAATTACCATCAACATTGATTCCCTATGTATTTACTAGGCTGTAGGTTTATACTATATATAATGTCTTACTAGATCAACTGTGCCGAACTGTAACATATCTCTTTGTTATATATGTATGTTATATATATATATAATATATATATATATATATATATATATACATACACACACACACATATATATATATGTATATGTATTGTTGCAGACATACATTGTATATACATATGTATTTTATATATATATGTGTATTATATATATATATGTGTGTTGTGTGTATATATATATAATATATATATTATATATATATATATATATATATATATATATATATATATATATATATATATATATATAAATATATGATAGGGAAAAAGGCAGCACCTCACTGAAAATGTGAAAATGGGTGCAAGCTGGTATAAATCCCGTCATGGATTCAGTAACAATAAAAGGAAAACCGCTCGCACTCAAAATTATAAAAAAATGAAAAAAGTTAGTTCTTTATTTCATGTCCAAAAGGCAATGTTTCGGCTCACACAGAGCCTTTCTCAAGCCTTGAGTGTATGGGGGACATTTTGTTTATGTCTGCAACAAAAAAATAGAGATTTTAAACTTTATTCCAAATTATAGACGTGTATTAAAGGAGTATTCCCATGTCACTGACTGGCTTTAAACATGTAAGCAAAGATGAATAAAGATTATTACCAAATGTGTTGTTGTTCTGATTTTACAGAGCTAGAGCAGTTACTTATCACCTTCTTGTGTACACAAGATTCCCTTGGTTACCAACTCTCTCTGCACTAAGAAGCTCTAGAGCCCTAGACACATTTTAACCCTTTAGAGCTCTGTAACCTTCTGCCCTGCTGTTCAAACTCTTCTATAACCAATGTCCTTCTAACAGGCTCAGCTTGGAATAGCAGAGCTGAAATGCCAATTAATGCTGTAGAACCACTCGCAGCCTAACTAGGAAGTAAAAGCAAAATGAATGGCAATGGAAACAGAATGGCTAGTCTTGGTTTGCTAGTCTGGCACACCATACCACCCTGATATCCAAATTTTGCTTCAGTTGTATATTTCATTTGTTGCCCATGTCTTACTTTACAGTTTATTGTGCGCACCTATTGGAGAACAGGATCAATTATTCTTCAAATGTAGGAGAATTCCAGCATATGTGATGGATTCCTGGTTCTCAGTAAGCTACATATGTTTTTTTTTTACCAAATTTCATTCTTGGAATTATTGCCAAAAACACCCTGTCTAAATCTTTTCATACTGATATATTTCTAATTATAAATGTATATTAATTCTTTCTATCAAAATGCCTAAATGCTCTTACTCTACAGAGAACCATTAAGTTCACTTTTGGTTTTTCAGTAAATTGCTTTAACATTACCTTTTATAATTCTTAATTTTCCCATTGTCAACCTCTGGGAAAAGACTGTTCTAACATAGTAGCCAAAAGGTGGTCAAGGACATAATATTCCAGAAATTCTTGGTCAATTAACGTATTGCAGAACAGAAAGACTTATTAGACACTTTCTTTTATCGTAGTAAGGTTTCAACTCTAGAAGAGTTACTTCAGGCTTTTTGTCAAGATAGAAAACCTATACCTTTTGTCTATTTCTTCATAATAATTTTGATATTTAACATGTTTTAGGATAATGTCAGACCTAGAACCCAACTTTTATGATGTTGGTAAAGTGTACAATTGCATGTTATGCTTGTAGTGTTAAATATTAGAACTGAGTTTTAGTTCTACCTTTCTAAATGGCTACATAAAAGTAACTGATTTTTTAAATCTGCTAGATATGATAAAACATAGGCATGACCTAAGCTTCAAAATATCAGTATGCCATATGTTCAGTGAACAGTGGTACAAAATATTTCTTAAAATAGTGAGCAACTTGGTATTCAGTACTTGATGGGTCTGGATGATAATCTTGTGACTCAGGATAAATTGCCAGTTGGCATGGCTATGCCATAAAATTCACTTTATATTATGTTTATAAAGCCTTAAATGTACACAGAGGGTAAAGAGCCCTAATAAAGCAATAGCCCCACGTTTAACTGCAGAATAGTAAAATCCTTTAATCCAAGAGAAGAAAAGAGATGGGCCCCTCATGGCCCAGCCAAGAATAAAAAGATTGATGAGGGCTATTGTTAGACGCCTGCAAAGGAAGTATGTAGAATTTTAAACCTATAATAAATTACTCAAGGAGGAATATGATTAACTCACATAAGCAAGGTTTAGAAAGATTTGCCCATTGCTTAGTATAGATTAATGTATGTCATTGTGTTATACAAAATCACAACCAAATCAAACTTTTTCCACAGAATTTAGTTGCTATGAAGGCAGATGGGCCACCTTTTGATCCTACACTTTTAGCCAAGCCTTTCTAATAGGGAATGAGTGTTATAAAAAGGCCAGCATTGTTCAGCTTTCAGTGGACCCTTAACTAATGTGTGATTACCTCCTCTCCAGCTGAGGGGCCCAGCAATGTATCACACATCCATTGGCCCTTAAAATCTGAAAGTATTACTCAATGAATGACATACAGAGGTACTGACCAAAGTGGAGTACAACTTTAAAACTCTAGCAAGCTGCAACCTGGGGTGTCAATTTATTAAGGATTTGTACACGTTTATTCACAATTTATAGAGGGACTGGCAAATATCCATGTGACTGCTACATGAAAATAGAAAAACACACATGCTTTTCTAGAAGATAAAGACATAGACATATTCATTCAATTATATAATATTATTCTTTTGTCCATTTTTATAAAAAAAACTTTATTTTACATTTTCAATCTTCTACTTCTATTATTCTTCAGTTTTTCAGATACTGCTACACATGAACCAGTGATTTGAAAGTTAAAAGAAATTGTATCGTAATCTGAATATTCTTTTTTTACTATTAATATAAATGATTGTTTTGTTTTACATATTTAGATCCAAAAAATTAAAATTCAATAATAAAATAAATAGCTAAAAATAAATTATTTTATACAAAAAAATTCCTTTATCTATGTTTTCCTTTTCTAAAATTTGCTGCCACTAACTCACCAGGGGTACTGTTCTTTGGTTTTCACTGAGGCTGATTGACATTTGTTGCATATAACCTGTACAGAGCATGTATATAAATATAAAGAAGAATATTACAAATATAGTAGCATACACTTCTCAATACTTCCATTAAGAATAAAACAGACTGACACGAGTGGTAATTAATAGATGATCTTAAAGTACACGACACACAGGGTTGCCAACCATCCTGGACAGCTTGTGAAAATAATTTAGATTTTTTTATACAGGTGTCCATTACGAAAATGAAAGCGTCTATGAATATTTTAAACCTGGAGGAACTGATTTTTGTGCTTGCATTTATCAAAATATTACAGATTTGCTAAAGCATTCATATCAGTATTCTGGATTGCAGAGATATCACTTGCAATCTTTATCAGTTATGATGTTTTTAATGGCGTCTTAAAAAAAACAGGTTAGTAATGCTAATGGCACGGTCAGAAATTTAAAGACAGATTTCTTTAATATTAGCAAAAACACCCAAAGCACGGGATATCCAGCGGATGGCAATCCACAAATTTTTATACCAAAAATGATTCAACAGGACAGTGCAAACCTCATGCTAGTGTTCTTTAATATTAACCACCACAGCAGCCACATGTATATGAGTAAAAACGTCATTGCGCCAGGACCTTACCATTTAAGAACCAGGGGATGGAGCAGAGTTTTAAAGGTAAATATGTAACATGGTTTTGTAATGTTACAGACTGAAGCCAGACACAGCACCAACAAGACTAGCTTTTCTGGCAAATAAAGCTAATCTGAGCTGAAGTGATTGGACACAGAAGACAGTTGTCTGAGGAACTATAGAGAACTCCCTCTACCACTGGACTCAGAAGACATCTGTCATGGAGACTGGAGTGCTGGAATAAAGAGTAAATGCTGTGTCCTGCAGCTACCCTAAACCATGTTATTTAAAGTATTTTAAGGAAGATGGTCAAAATTAGAGAAGGCTTGAATTGGAAATGTTTCTGACACTTTTTGCACAATACTAGTAAAATATACCCAAAGCCAAAGTATACTGCACACAACTGAGGATGATTGAAGTCCATAAAAGAAAAGTTTGTGGACACAACAACTAACTAAACACACAATTCCCCCAGAAAGTAACAGGTGCAACACTGTCAGTGGCATATAGACAAGGCAGAGGATAATGCCGCAGACACCCCAGTGAGATTGTAGGGCAGAAGGGATAGCCTTTAATCACAATGGCACAATCAGACAAGGTGGGAAGATCTAGAGCTCAAGATCCCTTACCATGATATACAGACTGTTCGTCTGTGTCATTCTGGGTAGCTCTTTTTACAAATTAGTAGTGAAGTACACTAGGTAAAATACATCCATCTTCCAGATAGAGACAAATAATAATCTATTAAAAAGCATTTGATTAGTTGACCTATACTTTCTCTCTCCAGCATGCAGGGATCAGTTTCACCTTTGACCCCAGGCTACCACATAACTTAATGCTGTTCTGTGCTTGTCAGGTGCTCCATTTACAATTCGTGTGTGGTAGCAGCACAGCAATTGGCCCGTTCCTAAACCAAATTCTCTCATGGAAGAAACAATGAGCTATCCATTTAAATGCTCTGACATTTCCTGTAGTTACTGCCTTACCACTTAGAGTGGATTTCACATGATGGACTGAGGATGACCATTAGGTGAACCTCTCAGATATCTCTTGATGTATCTGACATGTAATGGATGCATGCTTCACAGTAAGGAATTTACCCAAGTATTTTGTAGATATGTAAACTACTTCTCTGGAGATCAGTAACTTAATACTGCAGATTTTTTCCTCAGTAGTTAACATAAGTCATTGTGCAATGACAGTGATTGCATAGAACTTGGTGGGGGATATATGTTAAGTTTTTATTTCAATAAACTACATTTGGATAGTCAAGCTTAAATTAAATAGGTATTAGGGTGCTTTCACACGGTGCAGTTTTGGTGCATTTTTTTGGATGCGTGTTCTTGTGCAGGAAGGTACAGCAATTAATGATATACATTGTTGCACAAAAAATGCATCCAAAAAAACGCACCAAAACCGCACCAAAACCGCACCGTGTGAAAGCACCGTTAGGGCGCGTTCACACGGCATAGGACAAATACCGTCCGGTTTGCCGGTCGGTATTTGTCCTGTTTTGCGCCCATCCCCACGGCCGCAGAGGGGGGGGGGCGGCTTTTCCGCCCGAAAACCGGATGGAAGATGGTGCTTCTACAATGTTTTGCCACCGGCGCTCCGGCGGCAAAACCGCCCGACGGAAAACCCGTGCAGTGGGGACTGCTGCACGGGTTTTCCATAGAGCACAATTGTGCTCATTTTCAGCCGGTTTTTCAGGCGGTCTGAAAAACCACAAACCGGCTGAAAAACCGGCTGAAAACCCGTGCAGTGGGGACATGCCCTTAGGCAGGTAAATTGTGGTATCGATGATTATGGTTTTTGTAATTTTAGTTACCATTGCTTGATTAAAACTGTAAGGCTATGGTGTCACAGCTACTTTTGGCTGTGCAATATCTGCAAAAAAAACTATGTTTTGCCACAAATTACTCTTATATAGGACAAAGTTGCAGGCAACGGAAAGAAGCACAAGACTTCTAACCAGCGGAATTAAGGTGATTGCCAAGTGACTTTTTCCTCATCTGAAAACACGGAGTTTAACCCTTAATTTTTAACACGACAACCACAGGACCAATAGTCGCTGTGGAGCCAGGGCCCAAAAAATAAGATTATTTTTAAAATTAGGAATGGACTGCAAAACAACAAGTTTGTAAAACAAATGGCAGCAATTGTGGGGACCCACAGTTGCAATGTCTTTGTCTCACACGTTTCCAAAGATGTCCTGAATTCAGACAACGTAGCCCTAGAAACCATATTCACTGATTATATGTATCTGGTATTAAATTCAGTCACTTGTTTTTCTCAATAAAAATGTAAAAAATAGAAAAAGTGACGCTTTGTCAACTTATTTTATTTATTAAAGGGGAGGGTTAAAGTTAAAATTCTGTAGTTTGTTTGCAGCCTATAGTCAGATATGAAAATGACTATATAGGTAGTATTTTGATTCATACCCTTTTTCATTTTAATGGCCAGTGATTTTTTTCAAGCGTTTTACTTCCCAGGCTTTTTCATAGTCCTTGAAAACATCAATAAAAATGTTTGCATACATTGCAACATGCTGTGGCAAAAATTCACCAGAATTGTGCCAATAATCTGCCACAGAAACTTGGTGCTAAGTACGCCAACCAGTAGTTGGTCTTAAAAAACTAGACAAGTATAAAGGAGCTTTATAATTATCAACAGCATGCAGGACTGTGATAAATCTGGTACATTTTTAGACAACCTGTCTAAGTTTATATGGGGAAATGTAGTACGAATTGCAAATAATGGCCTTAATGACAAGGTCACAGGAGTAAGATACAGCAAATATATTAGGGCTTAATAAATTTGGCCCATCTTTCAGCGTTTGTACACCAGTCAAAAAAAAATCTAAGCCATCTGCGCCATGGAGTAGATTTCTGGATGAATTTTTTCCACTTTCTGGTGTAAATTATAGTAATTACGCTAGACTGCACAAGACCATGCCTATTTCAAAAAGTGGAATGTCTGGCAACAAAACAGCTCAATTCTATATAAATAATATATATCTATATATAATATATATATAGATATAAAATCTATATCTATCTATCTATCTATCTATCTATATATATATAATCTGATATATATATATATATAATATATATATATATATATATAATATATATATTTAGTATAAATATATATTATATAATATAATATATATATATATATAAATATATATATATATATATATATATATATATATATATATTGTAAGACCGCAGCTGGGAATGTCTACAAGGGAGTATATATCACAGCCAGGTTCTGGACATATGTCTGGGGAGTCAGGATGCATGCCACCAAGATAAGGAGCCTTGGTGGAGTGAAAGGCCGTTGATAAAATAGATGTCGACAGTACAAACATGTCGACCTATGTTTAATCCGTTTAGTACGGCTACCAGCCATTCCTGGGTCGGCCTTTCATTGGAGTAAGCATAGAGCAGGGTGGGTGCTTACTCCCCATGGCTCCACTCCGGTTTCCTGGCTGTATAAAAGGTCAGCAGTAAGCTGACTGGGCGTCGGCTGTACCTCCAGTCTACCTTCTGGGCTGG
The DNA here is from genome assembly GCA_025379985.1 of Phyllomedusa bahiana. Classification (NCBI taxonomy): domain Eukaryota; kingdom Metazoa; phylum Chordata; class Amphibia; order Anura; family Hylidae; genus Phyllomedusa; species Phyllomedusa bahiana. The sequence continues at coordinate 76,255 of JAODAL010005152.1, read as the reverse complement.
AGGTGTTCACACTGGGGGAAGCCCAGGACCAACAAGGTAGGACCAACAAGGTGATAGTGAGGGAACTACACCTCTGTTAGTAGTCAGACGAGCAAGTATTTTGTTTATGTTTTGCTGTGCATGTTTGCCATCCATTTTTGTTCCGCTTATAAAATAAATCCACGGAGCCAAGCAACCGTTTGTACCTGACTTCTGCCATTGTCTCCTGCCTGAAAGACTCATGCGGTGATCCCAGAGCTGTGCAAGCTCACATATATATACAACCTTAATTCCAAAAAAGTTGGGACCCTAAACAAATTGTGAATAAAAACTGAATGCAATGATGTGGAGGTGCCAACATCTATTATTATGTTCAGAATAGAACACAAATCACAAATCAGATCAAAAGTTTAAACTGAGAGAATGTATCATTTTAAGTGAAAAATATGTTGTTTCAAAATTTCATGGCGTCAACAAATCCCAAAAAAGTTGGGACCATGCCATTTTTTCCACTGTGTGGCATCCCCCTTCTTCTTACAACAGTCAACAGACGTCTGGGGACAGAGGAGACCAGTTTCTCAAGTTTAGAAAAAGGAATGCACTCCCATTCATGTCTAGTACAGGCCTCTAACTGTTCAATCGTCTTGGGCCTTCTTTGTCGCACCTTACTCTTTATGATGCGCCAAATGTTCTTTATAGGTGAAAGATCTGGACTGCAGGCTGGCCATTTCAGTACCCACATCCTTCACCTACGTAGCCATGATTTTGAATCAACATATTTGACTTTAAAATGTTACATTTATTCAGATTAAACTTTTGATCTGTCATCTATGTTCTATTCTGAATAAAATATTAGATGTTGGCACCTCCACATCATTGCATTCAGTTTTTACTCACAATTTGTTTAGTGTCCCAACTTTTTTGGAATTGAGGTTGTGTGTATATATATATATATATATATATATATATATATGTGTGTGTGAACAAATGTGAATGAGAGCATCTCTTAGCTTTAGAATGCGCGTGTCCAACTATTCAATGTTTCAGTACTTTTTGCACAACTTTCTTATCTCTAACAAGGAGTTTAATGGCAACATTTGCAACAGGTGTTTGAATCACCCAATAAATTTAGGGGATCAATTTGAATTGGGATTTAAACTGTCCTCCTCATTATGTGGTTCACATATTGACATCATGAGACCAAGACAACAACTTACAATTGATCAACAGTACTTCTCCATTGCGAGGCTTCAAGCAGGATGCTCTCAGACAGAAGTGGCCACTGAGCTTAGAGTGTCACAGAGTGTCATCAGCAAGTTGCAAGAGAGGTACAGAGAGACTGGAAGAGTCACAGAAGGACAAAGAAGTGGACGTCCTTTGTCTACATCACACACTGATGACCACTTCCTTGTAAACCATGCCCTGTGGAACTGGATGAGGAATGTCACACAACTCCAGGCATGTTTGATGAGATGAGAGTCAGTGCCACGTCAGACCATTAATAACCATTTCCATCACCGTGGTCTGTGTGCTAGATGACCAACAAGGGTACCTGACTACATCACTAGGCACAGGCATCATCGTCTTCCATGAGCCAGGGAGCATCTATGCTGGATGAGGGTTAAGTGGTCCTCAGTGCTGTTCAGTGATAAAGCAATTAAAGTCACCAACTGGAGATGTCAAGGCCAGCCACTGTTGTCACCAGACGAGTCTTTGATGTTGGCGTTACACTGTAGGCAGGTGTGTCTAGTCATTACAGAACTTCCCTACATTTTGTGCATGGTACAGTGACAAGCCTCTACTACTTGAATAACATCATTAACCCAGTCATTGTGCCTCTGCATGAACAACACAGGGTTAATTTCATCTTCATGGACAACAATGCTCCAGCTCATCGAGGTCACAACATAAGGGAATGGCTGTTGGAGACTGAGGTACATGAAATGCAGTGGCCTGCAATTTCACTATATATATATATATATATATATATATATATATATATTATAAAATATATATATATATATATATATATATATATATATATATATAATATATATATATATTTTATATATATATATATATATATTGTGTGTGTGTGTGTGTGTGTGTGAAAGGCAGATATGTGCCAAGCAGGTTGCTGTATTCCATATTGAATTTCCAAGGATGTCAAGGGAGCCAATGCGGCAGTACATCACATATGTGCCACCGAAGTCCCAAAACTCGGTGGGAGAAAAGATCATTTCAGGTTACTAACTGTAGGTTGCTGACATTTTTCTAAGTAGCATAGCTGCTGTGCGGCCAATGGGCTCTTTTCCTGGAATGACGGTAGCATTCCCACATTCTGGTCCGGGTTTTGCTGGACCTCTGGAGGCCTTTAAAGCTTGCTGCTCCAGCCCTAAGGTGAGGAGAGTGAACCTGAGGACTTTGTTTAGCCATTTTGCCAAACAGTGCGGATGAATTGTCTGGGACTGCATGTGTAAAAAAACAGCAGTGCAATGTGCCTTGCAGAAAATGACTGCCAATGATAACATAGAGGCTTACCTAGCGGTGTTTGAAAGAATCGCGGAAAGAGAGAAACTCCCTGCCGCTGTGTGGACTGAGGTTCTGGCGCCATATTTGATTGGGGAGCCGCAAAAAGCATATTTTGATCTGACTGCAGAGCAAGCTAAGGACAATGAAATCCTGAAGGCTGAAATTATGGCCCGGCTGGGAGTCACCTTATCGTTGCGAGTCCATGACTGGCGGATTGAGAAGCAGAAGTCGCCCTTCTCCCAGCTGTTTGACCTGCTACACCTTGTGCGCAAGTGGCAACAATCAGAAATTCTGACCGAATCATCATAGATCACTACATGAGTGGACTTACCCGAAACATTCACCGCTGGGTTGCTCAGGGAGACCCCGAGATGTGAACCAGCTGATTTCTCTAGTGGAGCAGTTTACGACTACTGAGACCTATCTGAGACCTGCAAGAAAGCCACCACAATTCATGGAGCGATCCGGTAATCGCATCCAAAGATCCAGTGCCAAGGCTTACCATGCAGCTGACCAGGAGAGCCATGCCAGACCAGGTTGGGTTGGTCCACCCAGAGGAGAGAGGTTGGTGGCCCTGGAATGGTACCCTCACCCTTTAAAGTCCCACTTGGAGGCAGACCAGAGGTATGTTGCTGGAAGTGTTAACAACTGGCACATATTGCAGCGTGCTGTCTTCAGCAAGAGGAGCCAATAGAGTATGGGGCTGCCTGTCGCCTCTCCATGTTCACCCTCCCTGTCTGCAGCGCTACATCCCTGCAGGAATCAGGCCCACAGGAGGGCCAACTCCAGGTAAATAGGGTCAGTGTGGTAGCGCTGTTGGACTCAGGCAACCTGGTCACCCTCTTATGTCCTGGTGGCCCCTGAAAAGTGGGTGGGGGGTATATGCATCCATGGGGACATTAAGCACCACCCTCTTAAGTGACTATAAAGAATGGACTCTGAACCATGAGGTGGGGGTGGTGAGAGACTTGCTACATTTCCTTGTTGTGGGATGTGACCTTCCGTTACTCTGGTCAAAATCCCAATATGTCCCTAAATAGGTTTTGCACCTCTAGTCTCTCAGTCTAATTCCCCTAGCTGAGGATGGTGAGGAGGATGAGCAAAATGTTATCGATCTGGAGGTATCATGGGAGAACTCTGGAACTGCTCAGTTGCGAGACCTAAACCTAAAAAATGCATGGAAAAGTGTAACAGTGTTAAATGAGATTCTGCAAGAACCTGATGCTGAGAAAAGGTATCAGCATGTTGCTGTACATAATAATTTGTTATAGCGTGTTAATAAGGTGCTAAATGAAATTGTGGAACAGTTGTTGGTGCCAGAACCATATAGGAAAATGGTGCTTGACATGGCGCACAGTCATGTGCTAGGGGGCATTTGAGGGCACACAAAATACAGGTGCTAATCCTGCAAAGATTTTATTGGCCAGGCTGTTATCAGGAGATCTTAAACTTTTGTAAGTCCTGCCCAGCCTGTCAGTTAACTGCTCCTATTTCCCCTCTAGTTCCCCTACTGATAATTGAGGTGTCATTCGATAGGATGGCTATGGATTTGGTGGCGCCATTGGTTAAGTCTGCCCAGGGCCACCAATATATATATCTCCTTGAAATGTATGCCAGGGAGTTGGTTCACATTTTCTTGAGAATTTACCTACCAAAGGAAATCCTAATGGACCAGGGTACACCTTTTATGTCCAGAGTAATGCGGTACTTGTGTAAACTTCTGAAAATTAAACAGCTCAGAATGTGTATCATCCCCAAACAGGTTTGTGGAGAGGTTCAATAGAACTTTGAATGTTGAGAAAGGTGGTAGAAAAGAATGGGAGCGACTGGGATTGTCTGCTGCCATACCTCTTGTTCACCATCCGAGAGGTCCATCAGTCCTCTAAAGGCTTCTCCCTATTTGAGTTGACATATGGGAAATACCCCACGGTGTGGCCACCCCCTACAAAAATGTGATAGAATATGTGACCCAAATGCAAGACCACTTCAGCAGCGTTATGCTGTTGTGAGGAAACACATGCAAAGGGCCCAAGAGTCCCAGAGCCGAAAATACAGGGCGTCTAGGGTTAGGCAGTTTAACCCTGGTGACCATGTACTGGTACATGCTCCCACTGTGGAGAGTAAATTTCTGGCTAAATGGCAAGTTCCTTATTAAGTGGTGGAGAAGGTTGGAGAGGTAAATTATAAAATCCATCAGCCCAGGAGAAGAAAACCGATCCAACTCTACCATGTAAACTTAATTAAGCCCTGGCATGACAGAGATTCCCTAGTGGTAAGCTTGACCACACAAGTGGAAGCCCACTCAGAGGTAGAGAAGGATTCCATAGGTAAGACCCTATCCAAACCCTCAAAAACAGGAAGCTTGGAAGTTTCTGCAAGGAAATAGGGATATCTTTACGACCTTCCAGGCACGACAGATGTGGTTCAGCATGAGATAATTACTGACCCTAGGTTAAAAATACATGTTAGGCCATAAAGAATTCTGGAGACTTGTAGACAGGTGGTCTCTGAAGAGGAGAGGCGAATGTTAGCCCTAGGGTTTATTGAGGAGTCTAAAAACGGTTGGTCCAGCCCTATTGTATTGGTGCCTAAACGAAATGGGACCTGGCGGTTTTGTAATAACTTTCAATGACTGAATGAAGTCTCTTAGTGGAATTCCTACCCAATACCAAGTGTGGATGAATTAATTGAAAGATTGGGGCCAGCCAGGTACATTACCACCCTGGACTTAATCAAAGGTTACTGGCAGATTCCCCTGTCAGATGAGACAAAGGAGAAGACTACATTCTACAATCGAGATGGGCTCTTTCATTACACTAAGCTGCCTTTTGGGCTGCAAGGTGCACCAGCTACATTCCAGAGTGCAATGGATTTGGTTTCTAATCCCGATTCATGGTACGGAGCCACATATTTGGAAGATATTGTCGTTTTTTTTATTGACTGGGAGTCCCATCTTCGTAAAGTACAAGTGGTACTGGACTCGCTCAAAAAAGCTGGATTTACAGCTAACCCTGAGAAGTGTGCCATTGGGTTAGAGGAGGCCTGATACTTGGGATTTATTATAGGTAAGAGCACAATAAGACCCCAAATAAACAAATCGGAGGCGATTCAGAGCTGGCCACAACCCATTGCGAAAAAGCAAGTGAGGGCATTCCTGAGGACTGTAGGCTATTACCACAGATTTGTGCCAAACTTTGCTTCCATTGCAGCCCCATTGATGGACATAACAAAAGGGAAAAAGGCGGTAATGGTTCAGTGGTCTGAGGAAGCAGAAAAGTCCTTTCAGGCACTTAAAAAAGGTCTGTGCAGTCAGCCCGTGTCAGTGGCACCTGATTTTTCGAGGGAAGTTATTGTTCAGACTGATGCCCCAGAGGTTGGTTTGGAGGCAGTAATGTTGCAGGCGGTGAATGGGGAAGAGCACACCATTACATATTTGAGTAGGAAGCTCACTCCCTGCGAAAGGAATTATTCTATAGTGGAAAGGGAATGTCTAGCGATAAAGTGGGCTTTGGAATCCTTGTTGTACTATCTGGCTGGTAGAAAGTTCAGGTTGGTTTCAGTTCATGCCCCCTTACAGGGGATGTATAGAAATAAAGGCAATAATGCAAGGGTGACACAGTCGCATTACAGGACTTTAAATTCTTGGTCGAGCACAGGACAGGGAAACCGTATATAAATGTAGATTCCCTGTCAAGGGTCCACTGTCTAATGGGTTCCAGTGCCCAGTCCCCTGGCCTTAGATAGATGGGATATGTAGGCGACCAACAGGTAAAATAGTGTAAGGTAGATATATGCCAAGCAGGTTGCTGTATTCCGTATTGAATTTCCAAGCATGTCAAGTGGGCCAATCCACATCAGCAATGTATTTGCCACCGAAGTCCTGAAGCTCAGTGGGGGAAAAGAGCATTTCTAGTTAATAACCGTAGGCTACTGACATTTTTCTAAGTAGCATATCTGCCGTGCATCTCCAGAACCAGTCTGTTCTAACTCTATTCTAACTCCATTTTATGCTTTTCTTGAGATATATCCACCATTTTGTTCTAACTTCACCAAGGCAACATGGTAAAAAACGTGGGGTCATATCTCTTATCATTAGTACTCAATTGCTTATTATGAAGAAGTATCAAGACCACAAAATATCAAAGCCCTGTACTGAAAATGGAGTTAGAACAGACTGGTTCTGGAGAAGTGAGTAATGCTATTTTTATGTTGGTATAATGCATGGAAAATGCAAGTTTGAATACACTAGGATGGCAAAACAGGTGTTAAGGATATCCAGATGCTGTATATTTACGAGTCTCAAGCACCATAACCCTTATAATCCTAAACAATACCATCAAAATGAGTATTCCTTTCAGACACCATATTTTCTAAATACTAATCAGTAAGATTTACAGGATAACAAAAGGAGCTTAGAGGAGGGTGGGTGGAATTATAATTAAATGCATGAAGCATAAGACATTTATTCAGGACTACTTTATACAATGTAATCCTGCTTTTTCTGTACTGTTGCCTCCTTGGTAGCTGACGTAAAGGCTGGGAAAGATATCCATTGAAGTGGTTAGACGCAGATGTCCATATATACAGTTTAAAGAGTAACTCCACCTAAGAACTAAACTGTCCCAGACTATGCAGAGGGTTTTTTTTCTTCCAAAAATATGGACAGGTTTCGGGTCTATGATAGGAATAGTGACCAATGTCTATCAGAGTATAGCCTAATATATGCAGCAGCTTATAAACAGGAGATTGGATAAATGCACTAAATGCACTCTATTTAAGTCTATAAAAGTTAATCTACATAAATTAGTTACTCAACATTTATTAAGTCAATTGTAGTAGAATGCTGACATAATTTTCACCAAAAATACTGAAGAATTACACGCATTACAGCACATTGTTTTAGTCGAGGTCTACACAACACAGGTTTCAGTCGGATTTTCAGCAGATTCAGTATTTTGAATCCGCCAAAAACCCGACAGTACCCTATGCAATAACAAATCTGTGCTGTAGTCTATACAGCACGGATTTTTTAGCATCGGTTTTAAATCCAGCAGAATATGCAACATGTTGCATATTCCGCCAGATTACTGTCAGATTCCCATACATTCAATGTAAGTGGCAGACGGCAAATTTGAAAACCGACCACGGCTTTTGCGTAAATCCGCGCCACAGTCCTGCTGCAGTCCAGCAAATGTCAAAATGCTGTCATATTTCGGATGCCATTTAACATTTGCTATGTAGAGCTGGCCTTAGGCAGTTTCTAGATGGTTTCTAGACGCTTCTGGTCCTAGCCCAACAAAAGGAATGTGGTCTCTGTAAAAGGAGCAGAGCCTTGTGGGAAAAGGGCATGGCTTAGCGTGCGCCGACGAGCTCCATAAATGCACCAACATTTTGGCTCAGTTAGTAGCATAACGTATGCCAACTAATAGAAAGTATAAAGTTTGACTAGACAATCTAAACATGCACCACATTTCTCAACACTATATTAAATGTGGCACATTGTAAGACTGTCTAACTTTACACTAAGTTAGACAATATTAATAAATCTGCCCCCATATTTCTATTGATTTAAGTGGGAGAAGCAGTCATTGACAGACCTCTGATTGTCAAATGCTAGGTTACAGGATACTCACTGATCAGAAATTTTTAGAGTATATTAAAGGTTTTATCCTCTTAGTAACTGTGGATGTAGAAAGCACAAGAAGCCAACAGAAACTTTATACACTAAATATATTTTGTGTTCCAGACACTTTTTGCAACTACGTTGACCATTTTATGAATTATCCAAAACCGGGTTGTGACTAGCGGTACTCAAACTAATACCACTAGTTGTTTTTTTTCTCCAACCCCATCTCTAATGCTAACTGTAACCCCAATTTAGGATTAAGGGTTTTTTGGATGTTTTAGGGGATAATTTAAGATTTTAGGCTTCAAGCCTTACATTGCTCCTGCTGCGGAGTCACTCCTGGTACAACTATCTAACATCAATTTCTGGTTCTCTGGGTTACTACTATGTAATGGAAAGCGGAAGTGACAATGGATGTGACATCAGATGTCATGCATCATGTCCAACATCACCTCTGGTTCCCAAAACCTGAAGGGAAACTAGAGGTAATAATGGATATCACAGTATGGCAGGAGTAACATGAGGCCCGTAATAATGCTGGACCTAGATTGACAATGAAAGGTAAGTTAACGCCTTAAAAGCCCTACAATCTCTAAGGGGTCATTCACACGGCTTATTCTGGGACTGATTCCAGCCGTACTGCGCGCCGTATTTGCGCTGCAGTACGTCTGGAATCTGTCCCAGTCAGTATGGTAATCCACAGTTCTCATAGAGAATACGCCGAGGGGGGTGAAAGTGACATGCACATTATTTACGGCGTGTACGCGCCGTGAATAATGAATGTCTATGGGGTCGGCAAGCTGCCGGCCCCCCGCCCCGGCTGTACAGCAGCCGGCGTAATTGCGGGGCGAAATCCGTCCCTGCAATTACGCCGGCAATCAGCCGTGTGAACTAGCCCTTACTCTTACCCTAATCGGTTTTCGTTGATTTTCAACTAAATTAAATTCAAGCCTATTATAATTGAGTCACTAAAATTGACAATGGGCCGAATTCAAAGCGCAGCATTACTTGTAACTATTAGTCAGTGCCGTGACAACGGGTTGACAGAAGTATTTGACTACCTAGGGCACCTACCTTTGCCTGTTAGTAAGAATCCAAGGGATGTATGGATCTGAGCCCACCCCATGCATGGCAGGTGCTGGCTGTTATTTACAACTGACACCTGTCTTCAGTGGTTAGGACTGTAAGTAACTCATATCCTGGCTTTTTAACTACTTATATGCCGCTGTTAACATGACCATGGCATCCTAACAGTTATACAGCAGGGGACACCCTCTCCCACCTCCTTATCAGCTTCCCTGGTGCTAACCAGCAGTTATGGCAGTCAGGAGCCGTAATGAAGGCCCCATGGCCTGCCATCTTACTGCCACTATTAGGGTACATCTACACGACAAAAGACAAAACCACATAGGTGAGTATTTCAACAGTATTTTATGCAGTTACTCAGTTTTCGATTTTTTGGCCCTTTTTTTGGCGTGTATTTCTGTCGGATTTTGATGCAGTTTTCTGATTCGTTTTTTCAATTCTTTTTGTCTCATAGAGCACTATTGAGTTCTTGGACGCGCCAAAATCCATCCCAAATAAACAACCACAAAGCTTTCTGGATGTTTTTTATGCCATCACATTGACTTTAAAAGTAAATTTTCCACAATTTTCCAAGTGAAATATGGCAGAAAATTGAGCATGTTCTAAGCTTTTTTTTTTTTTTTTTGAAATGACAGTTTTGAAATCCGACCTCAGAAAATCTGACTACAACACGGAATGTGGACTACAACACGGAATCTCAATTGAGTTCCATGGGGATTGTTTTACAGTTGGTCTTTGATGATTTTTAAAATCTGAATCTACATGGATTTGTGACTGAAAATTCATGTCTTGTGGATGGTAGAGTTAAATAGTAGAGCAGTAACTGCATACTTAATATTTGTATTACAGAGTAGTGCACAAGTATTTGTGCCCCCCAGTGGTCATATTACTTAGGAAAACTTCATGTAGCAATAAAAAAAAGTTAAAGTTAAAAAATACTAAAAGTTTAAAACACTCCCCGTTTCTCTATTTTATGAACAAAAAGAGAGAAACAAAAAAAAAGAAATATAATTGGTGTCACCACATCTGTAAGAGTCTGATCTATTCATATATAACTTTATATTTCCTGCATGGGAAATACCATAGGAAAAAAACTGCTGCAAAATTGTGGTGTATTTTTTGTTCTGTTTTGCTTTTTGGTTGTTTTGCCTCCCAAAATGTTGGAATATGAAGTGATCAAAACTTCAGAGGTATCTGAAAATGGTACCAATGGAAACGGCACTTCAGACCTTCAAAAAACAATGAGCCCTCATACAGGTCCGTAGAGGGAAAAATGAACAAAGTTATTGGTCTCAGAAAATGGCACTGCAAAGCAAGTTATATAATTAAAAAAACAAACATTGGAACCCGCAAAAGATTATATGTCATTTATACTGCACCTCCAAAAAAGATGGGACAATTGTGTTTTTTCTCCATTTCACCTAACTGGGGGGAGTAGATGAAGACGCTGTGCATCTGGTCAGGACAAGGGATTTTATTTAATTTGATTCCTCCTATGGGAGAGTAAGGTGTGGCACCATATGTCCTATTTGTCTAGAGCGCCAAAATGCCTTGTCCCCACCCTGCTATGAGTTGTAGTAAAACTGCAGCAAATTGTTTTTACTGTCTCATAAATGAATGCATCTTATGACACTTTGGATAGATCGCCCATACTTGGTCCATTGACAGCAGAAAACATGTTAAAGGGCATGTGTCATCAAAAAATGACTTATTGTTTAACTCACATTTTTATGTTAAACACATTTTTTAGGACTTTTTGGTTATTTTTTTAAATTTTCCATATCACTTTCAGTATTTTTTTTAATAATTCTTAAGTCCTGCAGTTTTAACCTTGGCCACTAAGCCTAATAACCGTCTGACACTTCCTATTCTGTTTAGAGAGCTTTTCAGCAGTGTGCTCATTATCAGTAAAAGCAGCGTCACACTGAAAGGAGACACCATTGTGTACAGATAACACAGAATCCACCAGTCACAAGAGGAGATAGTCACAGCTCCCCATCTCCTCTCCCTTCACAGTGAAAACTCTCCTATACAAGTCTATGGAACAGAATCTGTCTTAAGAATCCTATGTGCATGAAGCTGCTGTAAAGTATCTCTCTGACTGCTGTTAAAGCAGTGCAAGCAAGAATGCCTTCCCCGCAATCATATATAGACGGCCAAATAGAGAAATCTACAATCAGGGAATAAAATCGACTAAGGGGAAAAGAATATGGATCAGGGTCTTGATTTAATAAGTAAAAAAAAATTGGCAACAGATTCCCTTTAACCAATTAGGTTGCTGCACTGTTTTCACTTGTATGACTAAACTAACAGTTTCCAACTAATTGATAAAGTAGGTCTAAGTAACCCCCTTCCCGCCACGATTATTCCAGATACTTCATACTCATACATAAGGCACAATAATGACAGACGATCTGGATATTTGTACAACACACAGTAACACAGACATTTGATAACACAGTACATCTCTTGCTAGGAAGCAGGACTGTGAAGTGGCTTAAATTGATTTTTGCTTTACCTTTCTTTGAAATACACATTTTTGACAGTGGAGATTTCCGGACAAATAAACTATATTTGCTTCTTAAATGTATTTTCCTTTTGCTGTTTGCACTGCATTTCAGTCACCAAGAAATAAAATACATTACATGTGATGTACAGAGAGAAAACACCATGAAAACAGCTGTCACATTTCTATCAGGAATTTACCAGGCTTCTCTTTATCACCACTGATGATTTAAAGCTGTAATGGATAATCAAAACACAACTAATATGAAATGAATCTCATAAGGAGTTTATTGTTGGGCTCCATCAGTGGTGTTGATTCTTGGGGTCCTTCAGTGGTGCTGATTCTTGGGGTCCATCAGTGAAGTTGATTCTTGAGGCCCAGCAGCGGAGTTTATTTCTGGGACCCACCAATGGAGTTGATTCTTGGGGCCCACCAGTGGAGTTGATTCTTGGGGCCCACCAGTGGAGTTGATTCTTGGAGCCCACCAGTGTATTTTATTCTTGGGACCCATCAATGGTTGTAATTCCTGGAGCACACCATTAGTGTTTATTCTTAGGTCTCACCCTCTGAATTCATTTTTGAGTCCCACCTGTGTATTTGTTTTTTAGGGCCTACCAGTGGAGTTAAATCTTATGGATCAGCAGTGGTGTTGATCTGGGGGCCCTCCAGTGGATTTGTGTTTTAGGACCTACCAGCGGAATTAATTCTTAGGGCCCACCAGTGTATTTGATTCTTAGGGCCCACCAGTGGATTTGATTCTTAGGGCCCACCAGTGGAGTTGATTCTTATGACTCAGCAGTGGAGTTTATTCTTGGGGCCCACCAGTGAATTTAAATGTTGGGGCCCACTAGTGAAGTTGATTCTTGGAGGGCCCACCAGTGGAGTTTAATTTTGGGGCCCACCAGTGCAGTTAATTATGGAGCCTACCCTACAGCTACTGTGCATGACTACACAGGCCTCTTGCTTTCTGCTTCTCTTTCTCTGCCTTTCTTCATGAAGAGTAGAGCCAGATCTGCTATTCTAATGGGCCAACTATGTCAATGGACTCTCTACTGTGGGCCAGTCGGTGCCTGGCTACAGATGTGTATGTACGCCTAGAAGCAAAAACGGGACTATGGAATTTTCTGCCATTTGGCTAATAAGAGCACTGGAAGAATACAGCTGACTTGTAGTAATGAGTCCATTTTATTAATAAGGCTAAAGCTCCCTAAGCTATTCTAGCTCATCTGTGCAATTACATTGGGTCAAAATATATGGTGTGATTTTGGTTGCAGCGTAGCCATGATGCATCCAAGTATTGTATCCATGATTTTAATTAAATTGATTGGTGGCCACATGAATGGTCAATACTGGCAATATCTTGAGGCCAGTTTGTCGGTGCTGACCTGCAAATTGCCATGGTCGCTAATCAAGCAAACTAAAATCACCACATATGATTATTTGCCATATCCCGCCAGGACCATGCCAAGACTCTGTTGTGTATTTCTACCCCTACAGACTGATGTGTATGCACTGTAAGAAGGTACAAGATGCCGTTGTTGATGGCCGATACGTGTCATCGAGGTTTCTGATCTCGGTGAAGTAGAGCCTGAACACACCCAAGAACTGCTGGACTTACAGAGACTGTGAGTTATCTACACGGACCGTGTATTTGTACTTTGTTTGGGCTGAAGTTAAGCCCGTATGCCTTTTTCCGTTGGTTGTATAATTTGTGGCTGAATAAAGGCCAAGAGACTCTAAAACATATGCTGAGAACGGTGTGTTTGTGCTCTAACTGAGCTAATTCCCCACAAGTGGCGGAGGACACGGGCACAGACCTGCCATCCATGTCCTGGGTCAAAACAGCAGTAAAGAGCCAAACCATGCAGGAGCAGAGAAAAGCCACAGAACAGCAGCAGAAGGCTCATACTGAAGACATGCAGGCGCAGCAGGCAACCAATCAGCTGCTGATGCAGCAGATGGCCATGTTGACGGATGCGTGCGGACGCAGGAACCTCCAGCTCCACCAACACGTGATGAGGGTAATCGGGCTAGAAGGACCATCAGGAAAGCTCTTCAGAAGATGACTCCGGAAGATAACACTGAGGCGTTCCTCACGGTGTTTGAACGGGTTGCCGACCGGGAGGGCCTGTCGCTAGAGCAATGGGCTGAGGTTCTGGCCCCCTATTTAACTGGGGAGCCCCAAAAGGCCTATTATGACCTCGCCTTACAGGACGCAAAAGAGTACTCTAAATTAAAAGCGGAGATCCTGGCATGCCTGGGTGTTACGTTGGCGGTCCGGGCTCAGAGGGTACACCAGTGGGCATACAGCAAGGCCAAACCTCAGAGGTCGCAGCTATTTGACTTGTTGCAAAATGGCTGCAGCCCGAGATATGCTTCCCTGCGCAAATGGTCGAGCGGGTGGTTATGGACCGATTTATGCACTCCCTTCCGCATTCTGTGCAGTGCTGCGTTGCGCAGGGTGATCTTCAGACGGCGGATGACCTAGTGGGACTGGTAGAGAGGTTCCACACTATGGAGAGGTCCTTGGGGGGGCCCAGGGAACCTAAAATCCCCTTACTGGGAGGGCCGGAGAGACTGGGACGTACAGAAGCCAGGAGCCAAGACTCCCCGGGAACGTCGTGCCAAGGCCAGGAGAGGCCCAGACCCGGTGACAAAAGGAATGCCCAGGGATATTGTGTGCTGGAGATGTCGGGGCTTGGGACATATAGTGGCTCAGTGTCCCCTCACTGCGGAGCCCATGGACTGCTCTGCGGCCCGCTGCAGTTCCCTCTTTGCACAGTCAGCGTGCAGTGCTGTATCAACCAATGGGGAGGAACCCCAGATGTGTAAAATTGCAGTGAATGGCACCCTGGTCTCAGGACTACTGGACTCAGGGATTTTAGTCACTCTCATATCGGCCACGCTCCCACATGTGTTGATCCCCCGGAAAAAAGTGGGGGGTCACGTGTATCCACGGGGACACAAGAGTTTACCCAGTGGCCAAGGTTAAACTTGAAACAGGCTGGGGTACCGTGTCACACAATGTTGGGGTGGTGCAGGGTCTATTGCACGATGTGATTGTGGGTCATGACTGCCCTCTATTCTGGGACCTGTGGCGAAAACCGTCTCTGCCAAGTCCCACATGGTGCCTGGACCAGGCCGCTGGGGAAGAACATAAGACAATCCCAGAGTTCCCTTTTTCAGTCCTGGTGGGAGATAATGAGGAAGAGGTCTCATCAGATGAGCCTGTGCCAGAGTTGGAGGTATCTAGACAAAATTTTGGTATCGCCCAACTGCAGGACTTGACCCTGAAAGGGGTCCGGGAAAATGTGACGGTTCTCAATGGGGTACCCCAGGTGTCGGGGGCAGAGAGTCGGTTTCCGCATTTTGCCCTGAATCAAGACCTGTTATACCGAGTCACCAAAATCAGGGATGAGGTGGTAGAGCAGTTATTGGTTCCGGTCCCTATAGGCGTATGGTCCTGGATATGGCCCACACCCATGTGTTAGGGGGGGCACCTAGGTGCAGAAAAAATGCTTGAGAGGGTACTATAGCATTAGGGTGTTACCGGGAAATTAGGGATTTCTGCCAATCGTGTCCCACCTGCCAGGTCACATCCCCGTTAACACATTTCCGTAACCCTCTGGTTCCGCTACCAATCATTGAGGTCCCTTTTGATAGGATAGCGATGGATCTGGTAGGGCCATTGGTGAAGTCAGCAAGGGGTCACCAGTACATCCTGGTCATTGTTTATTACGCCACCCGTTACCCAGAGGCCATCCCTCTCAGGAACCCCTCATCCCGTAATATTGCATGGGAGCTGTTCTATGTCTTCTCCCGCACAGGAATTGGCAAGGAGAACTTGACGGATCAGGGAACCTCATTCATGTCGAAGGTAATGAGGAAGCTGTGTAAGGTTTTGAAAGTTACACAGCTGCGCACTTCAGTCTACCATCCTCAGACGGACGGTCTCGTTGAGCGGTTTAACAAGACCCTGAAGGCCATGCTGAGGAAAGTGGTAGAGAAGGATGGGCGGGATTAGAACTGTCTCTTACCATACTTGCTGTTCTCAATTAGAGAGGTACCCCAAGCCTCCACTGGGTTTTCACCCTTCGAGCTTTTGTATGGGAGACATCCTAGAGGACTCTTAGATGTGGCCAAGGAAACTTGGGAGAGTGAGGTCACCCCTCATAAGAGCGTAGTGGAGCATGTGGCCCAACTGCAGGAGGGGATTCCATGGTGATGCCGATTGTCAAGTAGCATCTTCTTCAAGCACAAGAAGCGCAGGCCCGAGTTTATAATAGGTCCATCAGGATAAGGGACTTTAACCCGAGAGACAGGGTACTAGTGTTAGTACCCACCATTGAATGCAAATTCCTCGCTAAATGGCAGGGTCCCTACGAGATAGTTGAAAAAGTGGGTGAGGTGAATTATAGGGTTCACCAGCCAGGGAAGCGGAAACCCTTCCAGATTTACCACGTCAATTTGATAAAACCCTGGAAGGAGAGAGAGCCTCCTGAGGTTTCTTGATTGGTGACCAAAACGGAAGCCGGCATAGAAGCTGTAAAAATCTCAGAGACCCTATCCCCCTCCCAAAAGAAACAGTGTAGGGAACTGCTGCAGAGGAATTGAGACCTGTTCACCGACAACACTGGCCGTACCAATGTGATAGAGCATGAGATGCTCACAGACCCGCCGGGAGGTCATTTCCAAAGAGGTGCAGAAAATGCTAGAACTAGGGGTGATCGAGAGGTCCAAGAGTGGATGGTCCAGCCCCATAGTGCTAGTGCCAAAGCCAAACGGGGAATGGAGATTCTGCAATGATTATCGCAGACTCAACGAAGTATCCACAGTGGATGCCTACCCTGTGCCCCGGGTAGATGAATTAATTGAGCAGTTAGGTCCGGCGAGGTATATTGGCACCCTTGACCTCACCAAGGGACATTGGAAGATCCCCCTCTCAAAGGACGCTAAGGAGAAGACTGCTTTCTCTACTCCTGATGGGTTATTTCTCTATGTCCGAATGCCTTTTGGTTTGCAGGGGGCCCCCGCCACCTTTCAGAGAGCTATGAATCAAATGCTACGCCCACATAAGAGATACACAGCCGCATACCTAGATGACATTGTGATCTTCAGTCATGACTTGGAGAGCCATCTCAGGAAAGTCCAGGCTGTGCTAGATGCCTTAAGCAAGGCTGGGTTTATGATAAACCCAACTAAGTGTGCCCTGGGGATGGAGGAAACCAGGTACCTTTTGTACATAGTGGGGAGAGGGTAAATTAAGCCCCAAGTGAATAAAGTAGAAGCGATCCAGAAGTGGCTCTGCCCCCTCACCAAGAAGCAGGTCAGGGCATTTCTTGGTATTGTGGGCTACTATAGACGGTTTATCCCGAAGTTTGCAGAAAAAGCCGTTCCCTTGACTGACTTAACCAAGGGCACGAAGTCCACAATGATAAAGTGATCCCCTGAGGCAATGAGGGCTTTCCAAGAGCTCAAACAAGCCCTATGTAGGCAACCAGTATTAGTATCCCCGGACTTCTCCCGTGAATTTGTGATCCAGACAGATGCCTCTGAGGTGGGACTGGAGGCCGTTATGTCTCAGGTAGTGAATGGGGAAGAGCATCCCGTGATCTACTTAAGTAGGAAACTGTCCCCGGCAGAACGGAATTATGCCATCATTGAGAAAGAATGCCTGGCCATACAGTGGGCATTGGACTCCTTCAGGTACTACCTGTTAGGAAGGAAATTCAGGCTAGTGTCCGACCATGCCCCACTCATGTGGATGCAGGAGAAGAAGGAAAATAATGCCTAGGTTACCTGCTGGTTCCTTGCCCTGCAGGATTTTTCGTTCACAATAGAACATAGGCCAGGCAAGCAGCAGGGAAACGCAGATGCCCTCTCAAGAGTGCACAGTCTGGTGGCGGACGGTGCCAAAACCCCCGGCTTTGGGCAGAGGGGGGGGGGGTAAGTAAGAAGGCACAAGATGCCGTTGTTGATGGCCGAAACGTGTCACTGAGGTTTCTGATCTTGGTGAAGTAAAGCTGTACGTCAGTATCG
The DNA here is from genome assembly GCA_025379985.1 of Phyllomedusa bahiana. Taxonomy (NCBI): domain Eukaryota; kingdom Metazoa; phylum Chordata; class Amphibia; order Anura; family Hylidae; genus Phyllomedusa; species Phyllomedusa bahiana. The sequence continues at coordinate 58,487 of JAODAL010005152.1, read as the reverse complement.
CTATGGTATAGACATTTGTTTTGTTAGTATGACTGCTGGGTCAAGCTTTCTGGAGCAGTTCAAAGAGCAGGTTGGGTGGACTGCTTCCATGTATCCAGGCCTGGTTTTGAGGCCTACTTAAGGCAGAAAGTTTGGAGGATGGATGTGGTGGTTCTCAGTCAGAGAGAGTGCTTGACTGGGACAAGACGTGGAAGTCTGAGCTGCAGCCTTCCATCCACTAGATACCACATTCTCCTGATCTGGGTGGGGAACACACCCAGGAACTGCTGGATAGGGCCGGGACGACGGGTAGGCAGAGGTAGGCGATCGACTAGGGCGCCTACCTCTGCCTGTCCCTAAGGGCTTCTAAGGGCTTCTGCGGAGCAGAGAGCGAGTGCTCCCTACTCCGCAGACAGTGATGACCGACACAGTGGGGCATAGTGCTGAGGACCCGCCGAGGCCCCATGCGGCTCAGCTGGCAGCGGCGCGATGAAGTGATGTCATTGCGACGCTGCCTCTCCTCGGGCGTACAGCCCGTCATAGGCTGTGCACCCGAGGAGCTGCCGGAGGAGGGCGCGGCTGGTATAGAAGAGGACAGAAGAGGAGCACGCGGCCGGGAAGCAGGTCAGGTAAGTATTAATGTGGTTGTTTTTACCTGAGAGTGCCCCTATATAGCCCAGCCTGAGCCCCTATATAGCCCTGCCTGAGCCCCTATATATCTCTGGCTGAGCCCCTATATAGCCCTGCCTGAGTCCCTATATACCCCTGCCTGAGCCCCTATATAGCCCTGCCTGAGCCCCTATATACCCCTGCCTGAGCCCCTATATAGCCCTGCCTGAGCCCCTATATACCCATGCCTGAGCCCCTTTATAGCCCGGCCTGAGCCACTATAGACATCTGCCAGAGCCCCTATATTCCCCTGCCTGAGCCCCTATATACCTCTGCCTGAGCCCCTATATAGCCCTGCCTGAGCCCCTATATAGCCCTGCCTGAGCCCCTATATCTATATGCCTGCCTGAGCCCCTATATACCCCTGCCTGAGCCCCTATATACCCCTGCCTGAGCCCCTATATCTATATGCCTGCCTGAGCCCCTATATACACCTGCCTGAGCCCCTATATCTATATGCCTGCCTGAGCCCCTATATACACCTGCCTGAGCCCCTATCTCTATATGCCTGCCTGTGTGCCCCTATATACACTTTCCTGAGTGCCCCTATGTACACCTGTTTGAGCCCCTATCTCTATATACCTGCCTGTGTGCCCCAGTATACCTGCCTGCGTGCCCCTATATTTATATACCTGCCTGTCTAAGTGATCAATATATACCTGCCTGACTGAGGAGACATATATATATATATATATACACACACACACACACATGCCTGACTGACAGTGCATATCTGTAAACCTGCCTAACTGATGGGGACCTGTATACGTATAATTAAGGAGTTACTGGAAATGTGAGGATTCTAAGATATTTGTGTCCAAATCTGCAGGGACGAGTATTTGCCGGGAGAAATCAGCATGAAGTTATTAACCGGATGGAGAAGAAAAGGGAAGGTGAACGACGCTGATCAGAAATGATGTCTCCTATGAGTCACTAAATGTAACTGCAGTGTAATCACTTATATGTCTGCAGAGCATCTACATACAGCTAGTATCTACACTATCTGGTCACTGTATGGCGGGGGTATTTGTATTCAGAGCCTGTGTACAGTCACATGTGGGGGTTGCGTTTGGTCAGGGTCTTGCAGGATTATTTGAGCCTTAAGTAGTAATAGTTTAGGGTCCTGGTTTTGTAGGAGTGTTTTTAGTAACAATCGTTCGTCCGGTATATTTGCTCCATGTGTAGGTATATGTTTTGGTGACTGTTTAGGGGTATTACACTGTCATACATAGGTGAGCGATTTTGAAAAAGCAAATTTGTCAGGGCTGATTTTCATTTTGCAGTGACTGCTGAGGAGATGGGCAGGAGCTATGTGGAATATGCAGAAAATTAGTGACAGGATCTGGCGCAGGTGCGAGAGGAATTAGTGTGGGGTGGTGCAATTTTTTGGGGAGCGAGGGGGGAGGGGGGCGCCATTGGCTGTACTCACCTAGGGAACCAAAATGCCTTGTCCCGGCCCGGCTGCTGGACTTACAGAGCCTGTGAGTTATCTCCACGGACTGTGTATTTGGACTTTGGGCTTAAGATAAGCCCGTATGCCTTTTTTCATTGGTTGTATAATATGTGGCTGAATAAAGGCCAAGAGACTCTAAAACATACGCTGAGAACGGTGTGTATGTGCTATCACTGAGCTACATCCCCACAGCACATATACACAACAAACTGTTAATCACAAAGTCTGAGGGGTGGGGAGTGCACTTCTCATGAATACAGCCAACACATTACTATGACTCCAATGTTCTCTTTCAGAGCTCCTAGTAAACAAATGGCATAACATTTTTTGTGCCTTTTTAACTACTGGGAGTACTGACCCGTAGTTGTAAATGATAGCTCTTATAAAGGGCAACATTTTAAATTGACAGATTTGCTTAAATAATGATATCACAGACTTTGCATGCTTCTAGATGGTTTAACAAGTTAATATTCTTTTCAGTTGCAAGACCAAAGAGTAGTTGCTAATCAATTAAATTAATCAATTAGAATTTTTAGCAAGCATGAAGATTTTCAGTCACAGTTTTGGCTATATAGAGCAGTCATCTGCAAGTTATTATACATTATGACAACTGACTCCTATTGTCGAGCTAAAAATTATCAAATCATGTAAATCTTAATGGGGAGCGCTAAAAGTACTGTACACCCCATGTTATTATTATTATTATTAGTTCAGATACCCTATACATTAATCACAATAGGTGCAACAGGTAAATGGTTTGCATTTTGTTTCTGTTCATTAATCCTGATGGTCTAGTAACTAGAATCTCTTAAACTCCATACCTCAGTCTATCCAGTTCACCACCATCTTCAACCACAAGAATCCACCATTGAAGCCATTGAGAATCATAACATCTATACAATTTGTTCGTTATTGAAGTATTTCAAGATCATTTATTGAAGTCATTGGGGATCTATATAGGGAATACTTGTGAAAGATGAGAATTTGTTCTAGCCATGTGATGATCAAACTGGCGCATTAGGGTATGTTCACATGGCGTACCTGTGTGCTCCTCAAGACGCTGTGTGTTTAGAAGAACGTGCTGATCAGCGTGTTCTTCTAAAGCGTAGGGGGAGACATTCACTTTCATTATCCCTACTGTGTATATGCTGGAAAGAAGAGACATGTCTCTTCTTTCTGCCGGTGTTTAATACGCGGCGGGGAAGACGGCAGGTAATCATAGCTCTCTATGAGAGCTAGGATTACTGTAATTACAGGACATATTTTGGGGCGCACTGTAGCGCAATTCCGCCTTGAAAAACATCCTGTAAAATGCTCGTGTGAACATAGCTGACTGATGACTGATTTTAATCCTATGGATGTATACACTGAAGGATATTGTTCACTTGGTAAAGATCTTGAAAAATATTAAGAATCAATAAAACATATTAAAAATTTATTTTTAAATTATACAAAAAATATGTGTTTGCTGAAACTGTGTGGAATATGATTGAAGGAGACATGGTTTGTTCCCTTTGGACCCCTTTTGGTTGAGCATTTTTCTACTGGCCAGTTTGTCAGGTAGGAGTTAAACCATAATGATGTTTTATATTTCAGTAGTCACTATTACTGGTATTCATACTACACATTATAGTGGAAGAGCGTCATGAAAACAGTAGGTAACATCATGTGTCATACATATAATGATGAAACAGCAGGCGCACAAGATTTGTCACCAATCAACCTCATCACACTTTTGTTCCTGACTATTTTTCTTCTCTAAAAACATGTTTCCATTATCTGCAAATTCTCCTTAGCACTGGTGTTTCCTAGCAGAAGGAGTTGGCTTTGATAGAGTAAATGCACAGTCTTTATGAGGATTGTCTGTCTCCAGGCTCTTTGTGTGAAGGGGTCTAGAGCAGATCCAGTCAGCCACGAAGAAGTGAAGAGTAACCATTTAGTAATGTTTAAGAAGTTTGAATTGAGTAGTGACATGACACGTCTAACGAAGTGTGCCATTCATACAACCAAAGGAAGGAGGGGGGTTTGCTGTCATACTTCTCACATGTCATTATAGCAGTTGGAATACTGCAAGCATGTTATTACAGTATAATAAAAATGTCTCTCTTTGTGACTTACAGAGTCATAAATGATATGTCACTCAATTCCTGATGGAAATCAACGGCAAGTGGGCTACACAAAAATGCCTCATTATAATATATTTCGACCAATATGGAATATTAAATGCAATTCATTTCAGTATTACTGACTATTTCTTATTAGGATAATAAAGCACATTCATGAATAGAATTAATAACCTCCCTATAAACAGATCAATTGCATTTGTATTTCTATTTTGTATTTGTATTTCTGTAAGTATCGAGATGCAATGTACAAATAGAAAATATAAAGGTATATAAGTAATAAGAATAAAAGGAAAGAAGGAATAATTATCCTTAAGGATATTAATCATAAGATCCACAGGGCTGAAGCCTAAACACCAAAATTGTTGCCACGCAGCGTTCATCCCTGTTAGGAAAAAAATATGTTGTCCTTGCAAGTGGGGACTATGAAGGAAAGAAGAATTAATAATGGGACAACGCTCTTGAAAGAATGAGAAAAACTCAAATTGTATTTCTTTTTGTTTTATAGTTAAAAAATATTCTATTAACTCAGTATACTTAAGTCTGTAGATATTGTGTATACCGATAGATTAATTATTAAACCTGGGACTTGGCAGAGACTTCAAGGGAAAAAAAAAACGTTTGTGGTTAGGAGTTTGTTCAGTTATTTGAAGGATTCATAAATATGGCCGTATTATGGATTTATGTGTTAAAGACAAATTTATGTGTTCTTTAGCTGCATAGCCTTTGATTTTATATGAAGGCGCACACAAGTTTTTTTTCCCCACCGATTCTATGTAAACTTAAAGGGGTTGTCTGACTACATTGATTCATGTTACCTCAGTCCTGTTATCTTGGTTTCACATTGAATTCAGGGGCGTGTTTACTGGCTTCTAGGCTGCAGTAGAATCCAGGTCTGTAGCTATAGCAACCAGTGCTGGCAGCCTATCAGGATAGATCAAACAGGTCTGTAGCTATAGCGACCTGAGGAGCTGATGTATCCCATAAAAGATGGGATATCTAGGAATAAGTAGAATACTGTTAATGGACATAAATTGCAAAATGACTTGTTTTTGCAAGATCTTTAACATAAAAAGCAATCCTTGTAGTGAGACAACCCCTTTAAAAATCATGACACGTATCACATGCAGCAGGTTATGTAGTTTAGAGAGAGAATGGAGACCTAATAAATATGTATACATATATCAAGGGCCAAAGTTTATATTTATAACCTGGATTGTATCCAGAACAAGAGGGCATCCTCTGTGTCTAGAGAACAGAGGGTTTTTATAAAAACATAGAAAGGGATTCTTCACTGTAAGAGCAGTGAGACTGTGGAACTCTCTGCCAGAGGAAATTTTTCCCTAAAATGAGGACACTTGGCTCTTGCCTAATGGAGTTTTTTGCCTTCTTCTGGATCAACACTGCAGGACAATAGGCTGTACTGGCTGGGCGTCTGTTTTTTTTTTCAGCCTAACAAACTATGTAACTGTGTAACTATGTGTTATTCAGGCATTATTTTTTAGATGTATTGTTGAGGATACAGTGCCTTATGGAAGCACCATACAAGGACCAGTTCAGACTTCATCTGTTGCTGCTTAAGCTATAAAGTAAAAAGACCGTTGGACATATGTTTTGATAAGAACAAACCTGATGCAGCTCTGTCCTATAACAAGATGCCTTATTTATGATTAATATATAGAATCAAACTAACTACTACTTTAGATACAAGCGCCAGGTGTTTCAGGGAACAACCTGCAAAAGATCGTCAGAGGAAATCTCCTGCTGCAATCTTCTAATGAAAAAAAGTGTATATATATAAAAAAGACGATCGCGCTCTGTTCGCTGTATAAGGTGCCAACTTAATCACAAGCAGTCCCCAAATAATCAAATTCAAAATATGAAAACCCCATGCAAAATAGTATATAACAGTGTATAACACACCTGTAATAGTGCAACACTTCCCCAGAGATTTTTCATGGATGCTCACATCAGCAGGAACCTCACGCTAACCCAGGTTTCTGCCCAATTTCCCAATCTTCAGTTGGTGGATTTGTCAGAAATAATATATAAAAAACATACAAACAGTGTGGTGTGTTCCCCGCTAATACGCCCCGGGCCCGGCAGCGTGCGGGATCCACACATACAGGCTAAAGACTAGTGTGAAGTCACTAAGGCTGTAGCTAAACGAAAGCCGAGCGGCATACAAGACCTACGCGTTTCAGGGGAATAACGATCTCCTTCATCAGGGTATAATGCCTGGCTTAGTTGGCCTTATATCTTTTCCCACACCCTGTTTGTTACAGATGATGTACTTAAAAGACAATCAAGAATACATTTCCCTAACCTTTAATTTATTTCTACCTAATAAAACAAATAATAATAAAAATACAATAAATAATGCTGCCAATGAAAAAAAACCCAATAGCACATTCATGTGCATAGGATTAAAACATTCACTGGAATGCTGTCCCCATTTAAAATCCCAAGGGAAAAAAAGGAAAAAGAGGGGAGAGGAGAAAGAAAGAAAAATTTCCGATTTTTTATTTTTTTTTTTTAACGAACAACCTTAAAACGCAAATAGTTCAATATTTTGAATTCAAACCATTTGGTATTTGTAAATTTTCAAATTGAAAATCCACCTTGTTTCTGCTCTGGACATCTTACTTATTAGATCACCCTTTCGCCAGGTCCATGTTTCACACTTCGATGCCAAAAAAGACGTATTTTCTAATGAATTTTGATTTTAGAACTTTAAGTGTTTTGATAATGGGTGTCCCAGATAGCCTCTTCTTTTTATTGTATACATTGCTCCTCATGCGGGTGGTAATGATCGTTTAGTTCTGCCCACATATATTTTTCCGCATGGGCACTTTATAGCATATATTATGCCTTTTTGTTTGGGACAGGTTATGAAGTGTTTTATTTAAAACCTTTCCATTCCATTGCAGAATTCTACCATTTGTTTTTACTACTCATATTACATTTTTTAAAACCTTAAAATTTTCCGCATGGAAAAAATCCTTTATGTGCTTCATTCACTCTGCCTTTCCTAAACCTATTAGAACGTATAGTGGGGGCTAACATGTTCCCAAGTTACGAGCTCTTTTAAAAACTACTTTGGGAACACTGGTTTCATTTTATCCTGTTTCAGAAGATTCCAATGTTTTTTATAATTCTTTTGAAAATATTGCTTTGATCATGATATTGAATCACAATCGGAAGACTATTTAAACTTCCTCCGAAAATTCCATTTTTCCGGTATTCAGATTTTTCTTTTCTTTTAAAAAGTATATTCTAGGAAATGTTTTTATTTCATTTTTGGTTTTTTCAACATTTTCCCCAAAATTATCCTCTAGCAATAAATTGTTCGAAAGTCGAGGGAAATTCTTCCTCATAATGATGAACATTTGTAAAAATTTCTACATATCCGCAAGAATTGACTTTTGGGTATATTTGATAACCATCTAGTAAGATGGCAACCTGGAGGATGGTTGAAGCTGTTTGGGTCAGTTTTTTTATGGTAACTTTTTGTCTGTAGAACTTTTTGTTCTATGAAATATGAAATATCCAAGAAGTTTATAGCGGTTCTACTTTTTTTCTGAATTGAATGTTAAAAAATATTCTTTTATTATTAATTTCTTCCCAAAAAAACACATTTAATGATTTACAAAATCCTTTCCAAAATAAATAGAAATAGTCTATAAACCTTTTCCATAAGGCTATATCTTCTCTCATTTTGGCCCCCTGGAAATATTGTCTTTTCCTCCCAACCACCTACATATAAATTGGCATAGCTAGGGGGCAAATTTGGTCCCCATAGCGTGCCCCCAAGTTTGCAAGAAAATATTGTCCATCATATATGAAATAGTTGTGTTCCAGCAACATTCTACTATATAGCTTCTGTTTATCATTAAAGTTTGTTACTTTTCATCAAAAAAATTTCAAATTCTCACATCCCTTTAAATGTTGAATTGTTGTATAAAGAGAAAGTGACATCAAATGTTACAAGTTTTATAGTTTTCTTTCCATTTTACTTTCTAATTTCATCTAAAATGTGGTGGTATCTTTTAGATATGCGGGAAGCTTTTTTACTAAGGGTTGTAGTTGGTTTATCTATGTATTCAGACATGTTGGCTGTCAAACACCCGGGTGCCCCGAAATGATGGGTCTTCTGGTGGATTATCCTTGGTTTTTATGAATTTTGGGCAGGTAATAAAATGCTGCTACCCTTTGGAGTTTTTTTCCATATATAATTATATTCTCTTTTATTAAGAACTCCTAATTCATTACTTTACAACAGATTATTTAATGATTTCAAATAAACTTCTGTGGATTTTGATTTCAATTTTTGTATGTGCGGTGTGTCCGAAGAATATGCTGAGCTTCCTTGTCTATGACTGTGGTCTAGTATCAAACTGCCCCCCCTTATCTGCTGGCGTTTGATTATATGTTGTTATTTGGAGTGACTTAAATGGTTCCCTTTCTTTCCTTTGTTAAATATTCTTTTTCGGTATTTATTAGATTTTTTGAATTTTTTTAGTTATTTTCGAAAAATCATGATAAACTAAATTTTGGAAACGTATCAAAAGGCTTCTGAAATTAATTTCAAAGGTTGAATTTGATTTGCTGTTTGAAGTTGGGATGTTTATACTGATTCAAATTAATATTACATTACAATTTTGTTTGTAAATGAATTTGTCTTTATAATTTCTTTGTCCCAAATATCTTGTATTTTTTTTAAAAAGAATTTTTTATAAACTAAAATTTTGTAAAAAAATTTTTATGCCTAAAATACGCATCAAAGCATTAAATTGAGAGGAAAGGAGCAATTTTAGGCCTTTATTTAAACATAGTTCTTCATATTTATTAAGTGATATTTTACTAAGGTTAAAGATTTTTTTGATCGTCATTGCTATCTGCAAACACATTAATTTTCTTTTTTGTTTATTAACTTTTTCTTTTTGAAGATTTTACTTCCCCTTGTCCCTCTTTTTGTTTTCTTCCTTTTCTTTTTTTTTAGATAGCAGCATTTTATTACCTGCCCAAAATTCATAAAAACCAGGATAATCCACCAGGAAGACCCATCATTTCGGGGATCGGATGTTTGACAGCCAACATGTTGAATACATTAGAAATCCAACTACAACCCTTAGTAAAAAAAGCTTCCCACATATCTAAAAGATACCAAATCCCATTTTTAGATAAAATTCAAACATTTAAAAGGATGTAGAAATTAAAAATTTGAATATTTTTTGATAAAGGTAACATCTTTAATGATATAACAGAAAAAACTTATAGTAGAATGTGCCCTTTTATATTGGAACACAACTATTTCATATATGATGGACAAAATTTCTTGCAAACTTGGGGCAACAGCTATGGGGACCAAATTTGCCCCTAGCTATGCCAAATTTATATTGTAGGTGGTTGGGAGGAAAAGACAATATTTCCAGGGGGCCAACTGAGAGAAGATATAGCCTTATGGAAAAAGGTTTTAGGGCGATATTCTATTTATTTGGAAAGGATCTTTGGAATCATTAAATGTGTTTTGGAAGAAATTAAAAAAATAATGAATATTTTTTTAAACATTTTAATTCAGAAATAAGTAGAACCGCTATAAACTTCTTGGATTTTACTAAAAATTCATAGAACAAGAAATTTCTACAGACAAAAAAGTTACCATAAAAAAACTGACACCAACAGCTTCATACCATCCTCCAGTTGCCATCTTACTAGATGGTTATCAAATTACCCAAAAGTCAATTCTTGCGGATACGCAGAAATTGTACAAATGTTTTATCATTATGAGGAAGAATCAAACAGACTTTTGAAGCAATTTATTGCTAGAGGATATTGTGGGGAAAATGTTGAAAAAACCCAAAATGAAATAAAAACATTTTCCTAGAAATATACTTTTAAAAGGAAAAAGAAAAATCTGAATACCGGAAAAATAGGAATTTCGGAGGAAGTAACTAGTCTTTCCGATTGTGATTCAATATCATGATCAAAGCAATATTTTCAAAAGAATTATAAAAAAACATTGGAATCTTCGAAACAGGATAAAATGGTGGGGGAATATTTACCAAAGTAGTTTTTAAAAGAGCTCGTAACTTGGGAAACATGTTAGCCCCCACTATACGTTCTAATAAGTTTGGGAATGGCAGAGTGAATGAAGCACATAAAGGATTTTTTCCTGCGGAAAATGTTACGGTTGTAAAAAAACTGTAATAGAGTAAGTAAAAAAACAAATATGTGGGCAGAAACTTAAACGATCATTGCCACCCGCAATGGGGAGCATGTATACAATTAAGAAGAGGCTATCTGGGACACCCATTATCAAAACACTTTAAAGTTCTACATCAAAGTTCATTAGAAGATACTGTCTTTTTTTTTTTGGGATCGAGAGGTGTGAAACTGGACTGGCGAAAGGGTGATCTAATAAGTAAGATGCCCCGAGCAGAAAGAAGGTGGATTTTTTAATTTGAAATTTACAATACCAAATGGTTTGAATTCAGATATTGAAAATATTTGCGTTTTAAGGTTGTTCGTTTAAAAAAAAAAAAAAAAAAAAAATGAGAATTTTTCTTTCTTTCTCTCTCCCCTCTTTTCCTTTTTTCCCTTGGGATTTAAATGGGGACAGCATTCCAGTGATTGTTTTAATCCCTTTGCACTTTAATGTGCATATTTTGTTTTTTCTTGCAGCATTATTTATTGTTTTTATTAAATTTTTGTTTTAGAGGTAGGGGAAAATATTAAAGGTTAGGGAATGTATTTTTGATTGTCTTTTAAGTAACATCATCTGTAACAAACGGGTGGTGGAACAGATATTTAAAGGCCAGACTAAGCCAGGCATTATACCCTGATGAAGGAGATCGTTATTCTCTGAAACGCGTAGGTCTTGTATGCCTGCTCGGCTTTCGTTTAGCTACAGCCCTTTGTGACGTCACTCTAGTCTGTTAGCCTGTATGTGTGGATCCCGCACGCTGCCCCGGGCGGAGCGTATTAGCGGTGAACACACCACAATGTTTGTTTTTTATGTATTATTTCTGACAAATCCTCAACTGAAGATTGAAGTGGACCGAAACCTGAATTAGCGGAGGTTCCTGGCTGATGTGGCATCCAGTGAGATCTATGGGGAAGTGCTTGCACTATTACAGGTGTGTTTTACACTGTTTTTTCTTTTGCATTGGGGGTTGCATATTTTGGAATTTGATTATTTGGGGATTGCTTGTGATTAAGTTGGCACCTTATACAGCGAACAGAGCGCGATCGTCTTTTTTATAAATATATAGAATCACTTTGGCCTATACCGAGTTTTGCTAGCAATTGCTAAAAAATCATGCAATCGCCAGTCTTTTTGCAGACAGGTAAAAAGTAAGGGGGACATGTATGAAAACGATCTAGGTCTAAGACTTTCTTTGTTGCCCAGAGCAACCAATCAGAGCGCCCCTTTCATGTTTTCAGAGCACTATATCAAATGAAAGGGGAACTCTGATTGGTTGCTATGGTCAACAAAGACAGTCTTAGACCAAGACAGTTTTCAGACATGTGGTCATAACTGTATATGATCTATGAATTATGTACTTCCTTTATTCTGGCTGGTGATTGGTTGTACTAATTTTTCAACTATCGCTGGCACAATCCAGATCAGACCAACCCGGCACTAAATCCGAAGGCACTACTGATACACTAGTGAACTGCAAACAACTGTATCTGCTCTACAAAATTTAATTTATTGCACAATTAACTTAGCATTCAATGATTTTTAGGGCTTGTTCACACAATGTATTTGATTCTTTTTACAGATCCGTTTTTGAAGAGTGAAAAACGCATCCATAAAGCGGATCCGAAAAACGCAAGAGTTGATACTTTATTTGGATCCATATTGTATGCTTTTCTAGTTGCGTTTACGGATCCGCTTTCCGGATGTGTTTTGATCTCTCTCTCTCTCTCTCCTACCCCCAGCAGCAATTCATCTCCCCAGCAGCAATTCATCTCCCCAGCAGCAATTCATCTCCCCAGCAGCAATTCATCTCCCCAGCAGCAATTCATCTCCCCAGCAGCAATTCATCTCCCCAGCAGCAATTCATCTCCCCAGCAGCAATTCATCTCCCCAGCAGCAATTCACCTTCCACCAGCAGCAGTTCACCTCCCCCCAGCAGCAGTTCACCTACCCAAAGCAGCAGTTCACCTTCCCCCAGCCATCTATCCCCTTGCAGCACCTCACCTCCCCAGTTCACCTACCCCCAGCAGCAGTTCACCTTCCCCCAGCAGCAGTTCACCTTCCCCCAGCCATCCATCCCCCTGCAGCACCTCACCTGTCCAGCCAGCCAGCCATCCATCCATCTGCAGCACCTCACCTGTCCAGCCAGCCATCCATCCCCCTGCAGCACCTGACCTCCCCAGCCAGCCATCCATCCATCCATCCCTCCCCCTGCAGCACCTCACCTGTCCAGCCGCCGATGCCCCGTCCGTCCAGCCACCGCCGCTCACCGCCGAGGCCCCGTCCAGCCGCCAACTGCACTTTTCGCATCCGCTTTCAGGATGTAAAGCGCAGCTGATATGTACCCGGAGTGTGGAGCGCTTTTGGACAAGTGCCAAAAGCACACTCCATTATCTCCTATGGCTTTCAGTTGTGTAAACCGCAATAAGAATTGACATGTCAATTTTTAAAGCGGATGCGAAAAGTGCAGCGCAGGAGAGCCCTCAAAAGCACATCACCAATCTCCTGTGAGAACAGCGATGCGCTTTTGCCATTGAACTCAATGTTAATCACACTGACAATGGTTAGATCTGTTTTGCGGATCCGTAAAACGGATCACAAAAGCGTCGTGTGAACAAGCCCTTAGCTACTGTGCCTTCTAAGCGCTTTTAATATTTTTGTGAAGTAAAAAATTTGTGTCTTTTGTTTGCCTGGAGAATATAAACACCGACACATCGATTTAAATGCAATTAGGGTGCAAAAATGTATATAAGGATTACTGCATACGTTTAATAGAATAGGTACAAATGTTGTGGGACCAGATTCCTGTAAATCTGACGTTTCGGCCAGCAGGCCTTGTCAAAATGAGATCTAAGCAATGAGAGAAAAAAAGGTCAAAAAGACAAAAAATGAGCAGTACTAAGAGAAAAGTAGAGGTGGAAGGTGTGGTAGAGGGAAAGGAATAGAGGGAGTAAAGGAGGAATAGTAAGATAAAAAGTGCAAGTGGACAAGAGGCGGAAAATTAAATAAAAAAGAAAAAATAGGAAGGCGAGAGCGAAAAGTAAATATAGAGAATATAAAGTTAAACCAGAGGAGAGAGAAATGACAGGGGTAGAAATATAAGGTAAATACCTGTGGGTCAGTAAGCAAGGTAAGGGGAAAGGAAGCAGCAATACGGTGTAGCTTGGTATAGCAGACTTAAACAACAAAAGGGCACAGTATAAGTAAATACATGAAATAGGTAAGTATGGAAGAGGGATATAACGGAGGAAGCATACCTCAAAAGATGAGAGAAGTCTGTGTCAAACAGTAAGGGGAGTAGCTGTAAGGTAATAAGGGGAAAAAATAAGTCCAAAGTAGATTTGCTTGGAGTCTTGGTTAGATTTTGTAATTTTATGTGTAGGGCTATCCATAGGCATTAGATTTCAACAAGATCTTCCAACATTTTAATGTATATGACAGGTCACCTGAAAAAACCCTGGTTGATACATGGATGGAAAAAGATGTATTATTCTTTTATAAACTTTGTGTTTTCTTAAAATAGTTCATTTGTTATTCCTAAATAGCATGCATGTTTGGCAGGGCTTAACGGATGAATTTGGATTTATAACTGAAGACTAAGTAATTATCCAGTCTGCAGCTATCCTATGGCTAGTGTCAACTTTATTTTAAAACTAAGCAAATGGTATCATGGTGGTACTTTTGTATCTTCCTTTCTTGTTACTACTCTGCTTGGATTTCTTCAAGAAGACTTAGGGTATGTTCACACAGCATTTTTTGAAGTGTAAATTTCCGCTTTCAAATCAGCTTCCAAATCTGCTTCAAAAACCGCCTGATTAGAGGCGTATCTTAGAGAGTATTTTGAAAAATTCTATCCCCATTGTATCCTTTGTTGATTTTACAAGCGAAAAACACCTCATGAATTAACATATCCCTTATTTTTACGGCCATAATTGCGTACAAAAAATGGCTTGCAATAACGCTTGTGAAATACGTTTCATGTGAACGACAATGCTTATCTTACATTATTTTAATGAAGATTTGGAGCTCCTCTGAGGCTGACTTTGGGTCGTTTTCCAGTGCGTTAAACAAGCTAAAATATGGCCTAGAAAACGTTGTGTGAACATACTCAAAGACTTGTGGTTCACAGTTCAAACTTGGACTACCAAATGCAGAGTTTTTTCTTTCCTCATTGGTGTGATAGGAAAAAGTTAACTTAGGCTATGCTCACAGGGCATATTCTTATACATGGAAAAACACAGCATTTAACATACTGCAGGAATATCATGGTTCCTCAGATTTTATCTATGTATATCTTCTTTTTTTTTTAACTGGACAGACATATCTGTACGGTGGAGTGCCACCAAGGTTAATACAGATTGTAGGTAATCCTTATCTAGATGTCGACCTCCTGTCCATGCAGAGATTGAAGCTGTACACTAATTGTGTAGCTGTGCTATTGGAAAGACAGCTGTCAGCAATAGCTGGATTCTCCACTGAGAAGGCAGGGATGGATTATTACTGATCCTGTCTGCTCGATCGTTTTATATACAAGGCTCAAAAAGCACTATATACACAGAATAGACATCTGATGAAGCGGATTGCGCTCCGCGAAATGCGTCACAAATAAAATCCCTTCTACCCTATTTTCCGGAGCTTATACGCTTCTGTTTCTTCTAAGCGCTCTAGTTCTATCTCACTCCCATTATTTAGCTAGGCTAGACACCTTTATCCAGGTGCATCCCAGCTATTTCCTCCCTATGAGCTGCTGGCTGCTAACAGATCAAAGACTGGGACAAGGTATTCTGGTGCCCTAGGCAAATAAGGCATATAGTGCCCCCTCACTCCCAATGTAAAATTCAGCCAACTCCATATATCCTGGCACCCGCTTCTTGCCTGGGATGAAGTGGAGCCCTAGATGGGCACCTACTTTTGTCTAACCGTCATCTTGGCTCTGCTCAGACCAACTCTGTAGTGACTTCAGGTAGTGTATTTCTCTCTATATTTCTCCCAGAACTGGGGCTAACATATCAGTCCCAGTAACAAAAATAATAGTTATATGAAAATGCCCCCCAAAGGTCTGTTTATGACCTAAGTAGCACAATATGTAAAATAAAATAATGAAAAAAAAACACATATAAGAATAAAAATGTAACAGGACAAACAGCAACTTTCAGCCCCGCCTGATGACCCTAAAGCTTTTATATCATCTATGCGAACATCTATGACATAAAAGTGACAAAATTCTGAAACTAATTTTACCGCCACTCTTGCTGTTCAAAGTATAAATACATACAACAATGTGAAAAATAAACTTTTACTTTTTTTTTTACTTTTTCCGTCATATTATATAAAAAAGATAAAGGGTAAAGTAAAAGAATAGTAGAACAACCGAGTGCTAAAAAAGCATTATATCATTCAAAGAATGGAGGATGCATCTGTAAAAATATGTGCTGCAGTTGACAATGTAAACTATGAAGTGTATGCCTATTGAAAACACTAGGACAATGGGTGGTTCTGATGAGTTAAAAATAAATGCCATAAACTTGAAATAGAGCAGTCACAGCAGCAAGTAACAATAAACTCCAAAAAATGAATGAGTGCATGCCTAAGTGACCAGGATCCAGGTCAAACCATGAGTAATTCAAAAAAGTAGAAAAGGCAGCACTTTCAAAAAAAGTGAGAGATTTATTGACCCAACACAGCAACGTTTCAGCCCTCACCAGGGCTTTTTTCAAAAAAAAGTGAGAGATTTATTGACCCAACCAGCAACGTTTCAGCCCTCACCAGGGCTTTTTTCCCGCTTGAAAAAAGCCCTGGTGAGGGCTGAAACGTTGCTGTGTTGGGTCAATAAATCTCTCACTTTTTTTGAAAGTGCTGCCTTTTCTACTTTTTTGAAAAAAAATGCCATGTGAACAAAGTCTTAGCAAGCAAACCTTCTACTTTACTTGAGCACCACTGCACTTCTGCTTTCTTTTTTGACCCAGTTGACTAATTCTATTCATTGTGAATGTTTGGCTTTCTGGATTTCCTTCTTGTAATCAAATCTTTGAGCACATTTTACATTTTAATTAGTCTACATTTGTTTGGCGTGCCACATTTTTGTCAGAATGACGCAACACCTCTTGCACTATGACAGGTCCACCTTCTAGTATTAACCTCATCTGTACAGATCTACTGTATTACGCTTCTCACATTGTTATACTTTGACAGGTGCAAACTAAAGTTCAAGTTGAATCCCAGTTTAAATATAGGCTACACTTCTGTCCTGGAAGATTGGTATGAACAAAGCTATAAGTATGGCTGTGTTGCCCAGAGCAGTCATAAGAAACAATACCAAGTGTAAAATTAAAGTGAATATTTTGTTTTGTGAACTTAATTTTTTCATGCTTTAATTAAAAAATGTGATTGCAGACCATTCAACCTATATCTAAAATGCTACTATTTAATAATAGATACATTTAATCTCTTTATTGTGCACTTATTAATCAACAGGGTAGACTAGCAGGACACATACATACAATTGCCTTTATTTAAGGGTGATACAGGTGAAGGAAATTTGACAGTTCATCTGTTTATTTTTGAGATTACAGCACTGTGTACTGCTTTAAGTAAACTATACACAATCAAACATAAGAACCAGGAGGACTGACGACATGATGAAAGACATTTATGTTTCTCAGCTGCTCTTCAATATTGATTTATAAAGAACTATTAAACTGCATCTGTAATAGCTGAACATAAAAGAACACTTCATAGAAATGTACATTTTCAGTCATCTGTATATTGACAATGAGTCAATGCCAAATTAAAGAGGACCTGTGATGACTTCTGACAAGTCTGTTTTACTAAATACTTGTGTTCCCTGTAAAATGATAATTCAGGAGCATCTTCTCTTATAACCCTGTGTTGTGCTTTTTCTCTGTTATATCTTCTAGAAATGTGTTACTGAATCAGTCAGGTAGGTGTTAACATTCCAGGTTTCAAGGGGTGTATCCCTGCACACATTGATTCTGCCAGCACTGATTGGATAATGTCATTACTGTGCAGGGACCCCTCCTTCCTCCCAAATGACAGAAAGGAATTTCTAAGAGAAATAAAAGAGGGACATCACAACAGAGATCTAAGAAAATATGTTCCAGAATTGTTAATTCAGAGAGAACACTAGTATTCACTAAAATAGACATAGTTATATAGTTTGCAAGGCCAACAGATGTCCATCCAATTCAGCCTATTGTCCTATAGTGTTGATCCAGAGACGGACAAAAACCCTTCGAGGTAGAAGCCAATTGTCCTCATGTTAGGGCAAAGAATCCTTTCTGACTTCAATCTGGATCAACGTCCCTTCTCCAGAATCCTAGACACTGTACATTGTTATATTTAGCACTATAGAAATGCATCCAGACCCTTTTTTGAACTCTGTTAGTGAATTCACCATGACAAGTTCCTCTGGCAGAGAGTTCCACAGTCTCACTGCTCTAACAGTAAAGAATCCCTTTCTATGTTTATGTAGGAACTTTTTTTCCTCTAGACATAGAGGATGTCCCCTTGTTCTAGATACAACATGGGTATAGATAGATCTTGGGAGAGATCTCTGTATTGACCTTTGATGTATTTAAACATATTTATTATGTCCCCCTGAAGCCGTCTTTTCTCAAAACTAAATAACCCTAATCTTGCTAATCTTTCTGGATATTGCAGTCCACCCAGTCCTTTTATTATTATTTTTGTTGCCCACCTTTGAACTTGTGAAGGCTCTACAGTGTCTTTCTTGTGCACTGGTGCCCAAAACTGTAGATAGTATTCCATGTGTGGTCTGACAACTGACTTGTATAATGAGAGAATAATATTCTCAACATGTGATTCTAAGTATAAAACTGAGCATTTTCTGACAATATTTACTTCAGTGGGGTTAAGCAGATATTCTTTTTCTAATCCTGAACAGTCCTTTTAAAACAGATACTGTATGTAGGTTTTAAAACTGGCTTTTCCTTAGGATAGGACATCAGTTTTAGATTGGTGCAAAAAACTTAAAAATGATCAGCACTTCAAAAACAACAACACAACGCAAACATGCAAAAACGGATCAGCAGCACTCTGCAAATGCTAAGAGAAAGTTACACAATGAATATATGAATTATTTCAGAGGATATTTCTTCTACTTTTAGGATACATGGAAATCTGAGGTTCTCAGCGCACATTCTTAATTTTAACTGTAAGGGGCCATCCACCAATGGCAAAGTGCAGAAAATAGCTTGGCTCTTTATGCCCTGAAAATATGGTGATCCTTTATTGGGGTGGTCACCCCAGTTTTAGGTGAGGGCCTTGTAGACTTTATAGGGAATTAATAGGGCTCTGGTTCTCCCCCATCGCCTTCTCATCACCTGGCTGTGAAGACTTCACATGGTAAAGTCGTACCCTTTCTTTTGGTTGGTGGACCGAAGTTAATTGTGTTGTGGATGTTGCCTGTGGATATTGGTTCATGATATCCATTGCTTTATATTGCTTTTTTTTTTTTTTATCGTGTGATTCTCTTGATTATATATTGAGGATTTTTAAAAAGGATCTAGTAATACATTTTTTCTCCATTGGTGATTTTTTCTGTTATTTTTGGGACATAACTGTCTACTGTACTATTATCAGCAGGTGGTTCTACTGACCTGAAAAGACACCAAGCTTTTCTTGTGTAGATACCCATCTGAGCTGAGGTCACCTTGCAGTTGGTGGATGGGCTCTCAAAGTTTTGATCATGCGCTGAGGACTTTAGATTTCCATGTATCTTAGAATTGGCAGTAATGCCTTCTGAAATAGTTTATATACTCATTGTTTAACTATTTCCTGGTGCTTGCAGAGTGCTGCTGATCTGTTTTTGAATATTACATTAGTAGGTGTCCAAGTCTTGGAATCCCCACTATCAGCTGTTTGAGGGTACTTTTATGTTGCAAGCCTTTGGTCATACAGGCAATCCTCGTCTTACAACACTCTGACTAAAATCTGTCTTCTAGTTATGAAGTAGACTTATGGGGTATGGCTCATTGTGCTGACATCACTCGCTAAGTTGCGCCACTAACATCACAAGCCTTTCTCCGCCCACTGCATCTTCTTGCCGATACAGCACAGCAGCTCCTTTTGACCTTCCTCCCACCCACCCTCCTTGCACTGGGAACCTCCCTCTTCAGGCCAGTACAACAACTCTGCCTCACACCACTCTGGTCTTGCGCTGTTGGCTGGTCTGTTCTTACAGTCCTTCCCACCCCCCTTGGCCACCTCCCATGTAAAATACAGTATTGTACTATGTCAGAACCTATACAGTTTGTACATGTGTGGTATGCTGGCATTTGTATTTGTGAAGCTACAGGTTTCAGCAGCACATGAGAGACAGGAAGTGAGTGAAATATTCTAAACAGGGCCACAGGCAGCAAAACAAATATTAGGGGTGTTAATCTTTCCCTGCAATATCCAAAACAAAAAAATTTTTTTTTTGCTGGAGTGAAAATTAATTAAAATGACCTGTTCCAGCTTACATACAAATTTAAAAATAAACCTACAGTCCCTTTCCCATTTGTAACCCAGAGACTGCCTGTATATACAAGCAGAAAAAAATTCCACTTTTGAAATGGCCAAAACTCCAAGATAAAATAAACAATCTACAGACTTCTTTAATAATTATTTTAAAGTCGATGTAACCATTTGCATTGCAATGTCTATTTAGAAAAATTACCTTAAAGGGGTTGTCTCACTACATTGATTCCTCTTACCTCAGTCCTGTTCTTTTGGTTTCATTTTGAATTCAGGAGTGTGTTTACTGTCTTCTACTAGGCTGCAGTAGAAGACAGGTCTGTAGCTATAGCGACCAGTGCTGGCCGACTATCATGAGAGATTGAACAAGTCTGTAGCTATAGCGACCTGAGGAGCTGATACAGGCCATACAAGAGGGGATATCTAGGAATAAGTAGGACACTGTTAATGGACACATATTGCAAAGTAACTTGTTCTTGCAAGACCTTTAACATAAAAAGCAATCCTTGTAGTGAGACAACCCCTTTAATATTAATTTCTCCAAAGCACATTAATGGGGTATTGTAAATGGTATTCTCATGCATGATAATGTACTTTGAAGCAGATATTTAATGGAGAATCCACAAGAATAAACCAATCGTGGATACAAATTTGTTTGTGATGATTATAATGTATTTTATGTATTCTCTAATATGAAGCGAAGCTCTTCATTTGCTGTCACAGAGTGACACTAATCTTTCTTCTGGAGTCTTCTTGGGTAATCACCTGCAGTGTGGGAATAAAATAAAGCTTGAAGTCGTTATAAGATATAGAAACAGCACTGCCAAAAAGCAGGGATCTAGTGACAGTTCTGGCACGCTGACCTAACATACCAAGATGTTAGGGCCTGCCTGAACTTAGGTTACCTTGAAATTGCAATACTTTTCCAGATTATGTAATTGAAGCGTTCACTGCAGATAAATAAACTGAGTATACATTTAACAGCTGCATGTAAACAGCAGATTTAAAAGTGAGGGAAGGAACACCTATGAAAATTACACAATACTGTCAATATTTATCATCGAGTTAATGCTAATTAAGAATTGAGGTTTCAGGAATCACCCTAGATGAGTGATGAGCCCGGTAGAGCATAGTGTGGTGGCAGTCAGAAGGAACCAGGGTGTGGTCTCTATTGACAAAAATATGATGTTAGTTATTTTCTCATCATAAAACATGCTTTTACTTCACTGCTACGTGTACTGGCAGTTTCTGCATGAAGAAGCAGTGCACTGCAGTAAAGGGTGCACTGTCGATTTATTCTGCTAACTGGTGGGGGCTCTACACCCACTCATCAGACATTAATAGCCTAACCCTCGGATCCTGAAAATAGGCCATAAATATTATGTCACCCAAAAACCCCAACAACTCTTTAAAGGTTTATTTCTGTCTCATAAATTAATGACATGTAACTAGGATATAGTATCATTTTATGATCGACACCTTGTAGCGCTAGTGGACAGAGAAAACCAATGAATGGAACAGAACACTAAACCAGAGCTGTGGCCAATTCATTCCCAGGCTTACCCAGTCTTTGGGACCGCCACAAATTATATTATGTTTAAGCATTATTATTTATTATTATGTTAAAGCATACCCTAATGACTTGCCATCAATTTATTGATAATAAGTTGAGAATACCACTTTTGCTTTTCTTTAGGACATGTGGGTTTGAATGCTACAGAGCTCTCTAGAACTCGGTTATTCTACTAATTTTTTCAGTTTTTGCCATGATAGGTAAGATTTTATTTTAAATGTAATTTTTAAATTTGATTTTGTTAATAATAATAATAATTACTATTATTATTATTATATTATTATTATTATTAATTATATGATAAATGAAGAGGAAATTGTTTTTTTAAAAATCAGTTTTTCACATGTTTCAAATTTTGTAACGTGTAAATGTATATATATATATATATAAATATATATAATATAATATATATATATATATTCTACATAAATAATATATTATATATACATATATATATGTATAAATATACACTTATGGGGGTGCAATATACATATAATATATATATATATCAATATACTATCTATATATATATATATATATATATATATATATATAAATATATATATATAATATAATAACGAGTATCCAAAATGGATGTGGATCCCGCGCTCCGAGGCAAAAACAGAGAAAAGCGATCTCTCGCTATAATGTATTGAAAAGACTTTATTGTTTAAAAGTGCAGCAGACTTATGCTGTCACACAATTAAAACCAAAAGACATAACTAAAAACCCACCACGCGTTTCCTGCGGCAAACCCGCACTTCCTCAGGAGCATGCATACACTGCACATGGCTACAGGCTTTATATATAAAACATGGATGCCGGCAGGAAGTTGTCACAACGGCATAGACGAACCAAAGATCTTTTTAGTCCACGGTATCTGATTCTATAGTAAAGAAGACTCTGAATGGATGGAGGATCAGTCAATCACTATTAGTGTTAGGTCACATGTCTTTGGGCTTTAAAGACTGGTGTGAAAGCTGTCAATCAAATGATGTCATTGAGATCGGGTTCTGATGTCGGCATGCACAGGGACTGGTTGGAGATCCTGTCAATCTCCCAATGTCAATACTATGAGACGATAGGGTCCCATAATTGTTCTGTTACAAGTGAAAACGCATAACCTTAAACAACAAACAAGGTTATGCGTTTTCACTTGTAACAGAACAATTATGGGACCCTATCGTCTCATAGTGTTGACATTGGGAGATTGACAGGATCTTCAACCAGTCCCTGTGCATGCCGACATCAGAACCCGGATCTCCAATGACATCATTTGATTGACAGCTTTCACCACCAGTCTTTAAAGCTCAAAGACATGTGACCTGACACTAATAGTGATTGACTGATCCTCCATCCATTCAGAGTCTTCTTTACTATAGAATCAGATACTGTGGACTAAAAAGATCTTTGGTTCGTCGATGCCGTTGTGACAACTTCCTGCCGGCATCCATGTTTTATATATAAAGCCTGTAGCCATGTGAAGTGTATGCATGCTCCTGAGGAAGTGCGGGTTTGCCGCAAGAAACGCGTTGAGCCTTTTTATTTATGTCTTTTGGTTTTAATTGTGTGACAGCATAAGTCTGCTGCACTTTTAAACAATAAAGCCAGTCTTTTCAATACATTATAGCGAGAGATCGCTTCTCTCTGTTTTTGCCTCGGAGCGTCGGATCCACATCCATTTTGGATACTTCAAGATAGTTCCTACCTAGTCCTGTACCGGACCTGTGTTTTTCCTGGGATCCAGGCTGCTGCCTTAAGGGCTACAGCACTAAAAGCCCTGTAAGCCTTCTTGAGTGTTGTGCCTCTAATTACTGCACAACCTTACCAGGTGAGCTTTTCTCTTTTAGTGGCTAGTTTTTTTATCTGTATTACACTATTGTGCGCCCTCACTTTCTTTTCTTTCATTGCCATTATATATATATATATATATATATATATATATATATATATATATATATATATATATATATATATATATATATATATATATATATATATATATTGCACCCCCATAAGGTAAGAAAAGGACCTCTGGAGGCATTTTATATCATATATTTGTTCCTGATTACCCCTGATGGGGGTAAGATGTTATCTCGTCCTCCGAATAGACCCAGATCTCAGTGTGATCAGGCACCTTTGCGAGGTGTAGAAAAAGCTAGTCCAATCTAAGAAGACTCCATCTTGCAGTTTACAAGATTTGAAGGATCTGCTGTAAATGTCTTGGTACCAAACACCACAGGAAATTTTTAGGATATTATGAAGTCCAGGCTTCAATGGGTCAGATTTCTTTTATTAACATGTGTGGGACCTACACGACATTAAGAAGGTGATTTTAAAGTTATGGGTGATGTATATTGTAAAGAAGAAAATACGTTGTTTTATCATTTTTCTGTTCCAATTTTGTCTTTAGATTTTGTAATAATACCATTCTGCATAATATTTATTTATGTTTCCAGGGAAATCATACAAAATCATACAAAAGGCTACCAAAGTGTGATTAGTGGGGTTCTCACACTCAGGAACCTCACCATCAGCAAAGCATGAGGATTTATTCAATGTCTACCAGACAAAGTGTCTCATAAAATAAAGACATTCCTGGTTTGCATGGATTCTCATTCTAGTAATATAGTTACATATTACATATTGAATGATAATAAAGATGATAAACACCAGTAACTTCTGAATTAATTATTACTGGTTTATTAATCTGAAAGATTTAAAAAACATCTTCCATTCCCAATAGTGCCAGGGACCATAAAAACACCTACATGTTTAGGATGTAACTCCCATCCTTACTCAAAGCCAATTAGATATGACTAAATGTTTTGGATTAATAAAGCATTTATTCAGACTCTACTGTAGGGGTTGTACAACATGCGGCCACAGCCACTCCCTTCGACCCCCAACCATCAGGCACCAAAGATGTGTTGTCTCTGTCCTCATGCTGCAGAACGGAAGATTCATCTTTTGACAGCTGGATTCTAATTGCATTGTTATGGCTCCCTTTGTATGACTGGCACTATTATTGTGGGCACTGTATGGCTGGCACCATTATGGTGGCACTGTAGGGCTGGCACTGTTATTATGGGCACTATATGGCTAGCACTGTATGACTGGCACTGCTATGGTGGGCACTTGATGGCTAGCACATTTATGGTGGGCACTGTAGGGCTGACACTTTTATGGAAGGTACATTATTGTGGGCTCTGTATAGATGCTACTGTTATAATGGGCATTGTATAGCTGCCACTGTTATGGTTGGATTGTATGGATGGCCCTGTTATGGTGGACACTAGCAATATAGGGTTATATGTGTTATTTTAAACATATTTAGAATGTATTACAGATTTTGTATTCAATATAACAGTGGATGAGTTGGAGAGGAGGGTGTGTGTGTTGTTGTGTGTGTGTGTGTGTGTTCTGTTCTCTCTAGTGTCAAATGGCCACTTATATAAACCTGCAAATACTACAATGCCTCATATCCTCTTCCTGGCGTACCGAGCAGTGCACTCCATTCTGATTTCTGGCAATCCCTAAAGTAGAACGGAGACCTTGCGGACAGTTTGGGGTATTTACAATTGATGTGCCATGAAGGAAAACCCCTCTATGGATAAGTCTACACGGCATTGGACAAAAAACTCACTGAAAACCAAATCTTAAAACCGTTCACAAAACTGTGTTTTTTGTCCGGTGCTTGTCAAAAAACAGCTCAAAAGCCGACCGTTTTTTGGCGCATTTTGCATTTTTTGGCACTTTTTTTGCAGAAAAATGTTCTGTGAAGACCACAGAAGATTTTTAATATTAAAGTCTATGGGATCTGTTTTCAATCGTTTTTTCAGTGGTTTCAGAAAATGAAAAACGCCAGAAAACTGACCGAAAATGTGTGCAGTGGAGACATAGCCTAAGATTTACAGCAGCCCCTGGGAGAGGCACCATATGACAATGTGCCCCTTAGTCTACTGGAATCATTGGTCTCTATTTTCGCTGGATACGGGGCCTCATTTGTATGTATGGTTGTGTCTGCTACTTCAGTGTAGCCCCATTCTGTTGTTTGGTGGGATGTCTTCATTGATTCAAACAGAGAAAAGAATCAGCATTATAAATTCAAAAAGTGAAATAAAAAAAAATTACAAACTATTAGAAAGTCTTGTAATTATCAAGTGTGAAGTACATATATCTGACGGTGTTTAAACCAGACAGAAAAATACTAATAAGTCTGTTTCTGCTTTGTCTTTTATAGTAGAAGGAAATTGTACGGTCGCTTTGCTGTACTGGAAAAAAAAACAATATTTGGATAGCGTAAACTAGCTTGCACAGGTGTGCTTACCAGATTTGTGTATCTAGCTTCAGATGAAAAGGAAAGACAAAACCTTTGCATTGAATGGCGCATGGACAAGAATGTGATAGAACTATATGGGTGTAACTAAGGGATCTAAGAGGGATGTTAGATTCACTCATCCAACGCCCACACAACCCTAAGGGTGACATTTAGTGAGTATAAGCACAACCACAGCTGGGTCTAACCCCTTTCCATGATGTGCAATTACTAATAATATCTGTATTGTACACAGTGGGGATATGTAACACAAGAAGATAGCTGTAACTTTGAAGTGTGTTCGAGATCATGTGTCTTTTTGTAGTTTTCGAGCATTAGTATTTTCAATACCTGACTTTAGGCATTAGAAAGCAAGCTCTTATGATCAAGCCTATAATGCTTTTAGTAAATTTTCTAAATATTACTTTTAGAAAATATCTATAGAAAAAAATATATTAATTGTATAGACCCTAAATAGAACTAAAAAGTAGCCACACATGAAAAATACATTTACAATACAACTTCATATTATAAAAACCAGGAGCCTATTCAAATCAATTTTAAATGTATTTTACAAATTATAAGTCCAACGATGCTAAAACTATGGATATTCTTGTCAATACTATCGGGAGGTGTACACCACCAACTGCAGTGCTTCCATATGATTTATGACTATATAAGGTAAATGTTACATCGTTTGTAAGGCTAAAAAAATATATCCACCTACAAGATAGAAGCCAATTCTCATAATTCCCTTTTTGTGGAAAAAAATCTTTCCTGATTCCAAACCTGCCAATCAGAATAAATCCCTAGATCATTGACGTTTCCCCAGAATTCTTGTCACTATAACTTCTAATATTATTTTACTCCAGAAACGCATCCAGGCCTCATTTGTACTCATTTAGTGAGTTCATAGTAACACGTACCTCTGGCAGAGAGTTCCACAGGGTCACTGCTCTTACAATGAAGAATCCCATATTATGTTTATGCAGACATTTTCCATCCTCTAGAAGTAGAGGATGACCTCTTCTTCTGAATCCAGTCCTGGGTATAAATAAATCATGGGAGAGATCTCTCTACTAACCCTTGATATATTAATACTTTTTTATTCTAAACTAAACAACACTCATTTTGATAAATTTTCTGGATTTTGTAGTCCATTCAATTCTTTAATTCTTTTCATTGCCATCTTTAAATCTGTTCAAGCTCTTCGATGTCTTTCTTGTGCACTGTTGGCCCAAACTGTACACAATATTCCATGTGTGGTCTGACCACTGATTTGTAAATTTATGGCCATTACAGTAATGTTAGATGATGTATATACTGTATAAATGATGTTCATAGATGTATAATAACCACTTAACGAAGCATGATCTTCAGCTATGTAATGCAGTCATTAAGGAAGTATGGAGTCTGCAAATTTGCTTTGCCCACTCCATATATAGCAGAACCTGCTGCTAGCAGCTGGAATTGTAAATGACTCAAATCCTGGTATTTTAATCCCTTACATGCTGTTGGGTTGCCAATCAGTTGTCATGGCAGCCAGGGTCCTCATAAAGGCCTCCATGGCTGCCAAAATAGGCCCCAGATGCCATGTGGGGTGTTGATCGGGTAGTTATAGACAAGGTGTGCTAGGAGAGCCATATAAGAAAATTGTCCTGCAAAATATTATTGTTACAGAACAATGTGATCACACATCCTAAATAATATTAAAATGTCAAAACACCTCCTCTTGCCATTTTACAAATAAATCAATTACAAATATAAAAAAGTTACACATACCTGGTATTGCCATATCTGCAAAAGCTGAATCTAAAATGCAACATCATTGATAATGTACAGTGAACATGGTAGAAAAAAAAGTTCCCAGAGCCAAAATAGCTTTTCTTTTTTTGTTAATTTTGCATACTTAGAAGATTAGAATAAAAAGCGATCAAAAAGTTGTAGTTGTGTGATGACCACCCTTATCGTCCAACAGTTCTTGTGACCTAAACAGGAGTTAATAAGATTGCAGTCAATTTATTACATTGGATTTCAATATAAAAAATAAATACATGGCAAAGCTT
The DNA here is from genome assembly GCA_025379985.1 of Phyllomedusa bahiana. Classification (NCBI taxonomy): domain Eukaryota; kingdom Metazoa; phylum Chordata; class Amphibia; order Anura; family Hylidae; genus Phyllomedusa; species Phyllomedusa bahiana. The sequence continues at coordinate 30,603 of JAODAL010005152.1, read as the reverse complement.
GCAATAGCAACAAGGTAGCATTAACTCTATGAAAATATATAAAATGTCTGCTTGATGCACATTTTGGAAATTTTCTAGTAGCCAACCACCCATTTACTTTAAACATCATGGGTGGTGGCAGTTTAACTATGCATTGATGTCCTGGAACATCCATGCATAAATCGCAGCTGTACACTAATTATGCAGCTGCACAAGTGGAGAGCCAGTTATCAGCATTAGCAGGGATCAGCACTAAGTGCCACATGTATGAAACTGTTTAGGTCTAAAACTCACTTTTTTGCCCACAGTAACCTATGGGCAACAAAGTGAGTTTTAGACCTAAACAGGTTCATTCATGTGGCTCTAAGGGTGAGTTCACACGGTGTATTGCGACGCGCCACAATACACCATCTGTTTCGGGAGCTCGCGCTTACTCCCAAGGCACGGGAGGGGCAGTCGGGCACCGGCCCCATAGACATGCATTACATACACGCCGAAAATAATTGACATGTTACTTATCACGAGGCATAATCCATAGTTCTCTATGAGAGCTATGGATTACCGTAGTTGTGGCGCGCATTTCGCCACATGTAAATCACAATACGTGTCGAAATGCGTGCCGCAATACACCATGTGAACATACCCTAAGAAGACTGGGGTAGTTTATTACTGTCCCTGTCTTATCGATCGCCATGTACACCTGTTGGCTTCCTGTTTTCCAGCCAGGCAGTCACATAACTGCTGACACTCGATGACTGCGCTGATGGGTCTCATCAGAAACCCGATTAGCCCTGCAGTAAAGATTTTTTTCTGACCTTATGAGGGGCACAATATGTAAGATATATAAATAAATAAAAATACTTTTAAAATTAATGCTAACAGCCTAAGCAATAACTTCTAGCTCCGCCCCTGAGCACTCTAAAACATTATATCATCTATATGTAAATTTCAGTAATGGAAACATTATACAAGTACAAAACTTATTTTAGCACCACTTTTACTGTTACAAATGTAAGTTAATAAAAATGAAAAACTTTGGTCACAAGAAATCAAATTTGTTTTCCCATTTTCTCAAAACAACTGGTGCATAATAGGTTAAGTCCTTGATTCTGGAAAATGTTGACTGAATTCACCTGCCCTGTGAAGAACTAAAATCTTACCAGCTTTCATTTAAACAAGTTCAGCATGTACACACAACCATTCAGGCTGTTACTGATTCATTTGACATTTGATAAATGTGTTTGAATACTTGGCTGCTGGTACAGGCTTAACGAGGAATGCACTGTGCGTAATCGGTAGGGAAATTACACTGGTCTCACACGACGAAAAAAATAGCTTGGTCTCATGACCACATCCGACCGTTTTTATGACACATATGCCTGGTCAGTTTATTAATTAGTCTATGTTCTAGAGTACTGGGACATTCAAAATTCTAATGGAAGCTGGATGAGATTCCATTTCTGCTAGGCTTATGTATGTTGGGATAAAAGGGAGTAACTGTGTTTACTCTAGCCTAAAAAGGACTGTGAACTATTATCTGGAACTGTTATCTGAGATAGAAGTACACAAGGAAGTTTCCTTTGCTAATGGTTGAACTGGTCTTTAGATAAAACCTTAACTGAATACCTATAGCCCTAATTAATCAACTATTAAAACAGAAGTTGATAACGATTGGCTTACTTAAAGTTTGAATTACCTGTAATCAAAGATAACGGGCATGTCTGTTTGGAAAAAGATTTATTGAAGAACAAAAATCTAATTGTATAATATTTATATTTGTTACATTGTTTACATGTTACAGACACAAATCTCCCATTCATATACTTGTGTCCCATATTTAGAATATAGACAATAATCCAAAAATTATATCAATATCCAAGTTAGAGAGATGTCCCATATTTTTGCTCAATTATTTTTTTCATTATTATTCTTATTATTTATTTTAAAGCGCCATTGATTCCATGGCGCTGTACATTCGAGGGGGGTTACATACATAACATATGTCAAACGAGTACAATGATAACGATGAATGGCTTAGAATTGGCACAACAGAGGCAGAGGACCCTGCCTGTGAGGGCTTAACTTCTACAAGTAGGAGGAAAGAGACAAACGGTGGGGGGCAGACATGTTTGTGGGGTAGTACAGTGGCAGCAGGGTTATTGTAGGTTATAGGCAATCCTGAAGAAATGGGTTTTCAGGTTGCTTTTGAGCCCGATGAAGGTGGAGGAGAATCTGATGTGTTGGGGCAGTGAATTCCAGAGAATGGGGGAAGCACGAGAGAAGTCTTGGAGTTGGTTATGTAAGGAGCTGATAGGGGGAGAGCAGAGAAGAAGGTCCTGTGAGGAGCGGAGTTTGCGAGAGGGGAGGTATCTGGAGATTAAGGCAGAGATGTATGGAGGGGAGAGGTTATGGAGAGTCTTGTAGGTCATGGTTAGTAACTTTAAATGAATTCGCTGGGCAGTGGGAAGAAGCCAGTGAAGGGATTGGCAGAGGGGAGAGGCAGAGCAGTAGCGAGGAAAGAGCTGAATAAGACGGGCAGCAGTTGAGGATGGTTTGAAGGGGAGCAAGAGTGCTGGATGGGAGGCCACAGAGAAGGATGTTGCAGTAGTCTAGGTGGGAGATGACAAAGGCATGCACAAGCATGGTAAATAATTTTTTATCCCCATAACAATATGTAGTATTACGACATTAATTCAGGCGAAGTTCATGATCTGAGCCTGCTCCATAAACGGCAGGCGCCAGCTGCTAATTACAGAAAAATCCAGCATCAGTTATTTCTAATGCCAGCCATTGAACTTAGATGCCACAGTCAGTGTGTTGTCTTCAGGTTATGTATTTTGACTGATTCTTTTGGATGTGCTGATCATTTTTTGTTTGAGATTATCTGAATGGGGAAGTGGCTGCCTCCGTTTTGGTTGTGCTCTCCACCCATCCACATAGACTGTTTCTGATCAGAACAGAGTGTAGCTAGGACCTTCATGCTTTGAAAGTATGGAGACCTGAGAAGGCACCAGGTGAGGTGAAAATGCTAAAGTGTAGGTCCCCAACTGAAATGAGGTTGTCATTGGTGGATAGGCCCTGACAATACATTTTGAAATAGTTCCTATATTCATTGTTTGACTGTCTCTTAGCATTTGTAGAGTGCTGCTGATACATGTGTAAAAACATTTAGGATTGGAATGTATCATAGTTACATAGTTAGTATGGTTGAAAAAAGACACATGTCCATCAAGTTCAACCAAGGGTGGGGAAAATGTGGGTGAAGGGAGAGAGACAAGGACTTTAAGCCAAGCCTCACCACTGGTTAATGCCCTGAAAACCACAAGGCAAGAACCAATCTGCTCTAGTGGAGACCCTATCTCTGACCTCAGAGCCTCCACCAGCCAGGATCCAGAAATTTACATAGCAATGTACCCATTAATATTCTTTAGTTACAGGTAGGTATCTAAGCCTTTCTTGAAACTCTCGACAGTTCCTGCTGTGACCAGCTCCTCAGGCAGGCTATTCCACAGATTCACAGTTCTTACAGTGAAGAACGCGCTCTTCTCCTCCGGGGGATTGAACCCTTTTTTATCTAGTCGAAGGGAATGTCGCTTGTCTTTTGAGGGGACTTTCACTTGAAAAATTTTTCCCCATACTTTTTGTGGGGACCATTTATATATTTATATAAATTAAACATGTCCCCCGAAGCCGTCTTTTCTCAAGACTAAATAAAGTTCAATTTACTAACCTCTCCTCATAACTGAGATGCCCATTCCCCTTATAAGTTTGGTTGCTTGTCTTTGTTACTCTCTCTAGCTCCATTACATCTCATCTATCAACTGGGCCAGAACTGAACAGATATTCTAAGTTTAGGTCACACCAATGCTTTGTACAGCGGTAGAATTACATCCTTGTCTCGCGAGTCCCATGCCTCTTTTAATACACGCCAATTCTTACTTGCCCTAGAGGCAGCTGATTGAACTGCATGCTGTTCTGAATTCCATGAGCTACAAGAACCCCCGATCTTTAAACAAGCGATTCTCCAAGTTTTTCTTCCCTAGGAAAATATGATGCCTGCAGATTATTTCTACCCAGATGCAGAACCTTACATTTATCCACATTGAACCCCATTTGCCAAGTGGATGCACAAGAACTCAGTGTGTCCAGGTCTGCTTGCAATTTATGAGCATCTTCCATAGATTGCACTACCCTGCATAGCTTGGTGTCATATGCAAAAATTGAAACCGTGCTATTGATCCCTTCCACTATATCATTAATAAATACATTAAATAAAAGAGGACCCAATACTGAGCCCTGCGGCATACCACTCACAACCGGGGACCACTCAGAGTAGGAGTCATTTACCACCACTTTCTGAGTACGATCCAGCAGCCAGTTTTTAATCCAATTACACACTGTTATCTCTAATCCAATGGATTCTAATTTACCTAACAAATGCTTATGCGGGACAGTATCCATAACCCTAATACTAATTTGGGGTAAAGGTTTTCTGTGGGTTAAATTATCATTCTGTGGCGCTATGTATTGGTAATGAAAGTGACATTGGACTAGGCATTGGGCCAATCCCTACTGAATCACTTGGATTAAAGTCAAATTTGTCATTTACTTGAATCTGATGTGCAACATTACCGTAATTCTTTATAACAGAACAGTAGGTTACCACTAGTCCAGTGCTGTAAACCCCGTATAAGGAAAGGGGTACCTCCTATGACTCCTATTTATTGGGGACAAGACACAGACATGATGTGACCACAACCCCACTAACCCGAAATTTCATTTCAATCATGCATTAAACCTGTGGTCATTAACAAGCAAATAGCTTTGAGACAAAAGAGATCCTAAAGAACCCACTGACTCAATGTACTTTTGGCAGCATCATGACCCATACTTTAATCACAATACACCAACTCTAAATGAAGCTAGCCTAAGAAAGCTAAACTACATTGTTACTTGTGCTACTGCCTTGTATATGCTTTTACACTATGTTAGGTATAAACTATATCAAAAATTTTGTCCTGCAGTTGTAGTTCATACAAATAACTTGTGTGCCATGAATATTCAATTTCTATGACAATGAAGGGATATGTGAGAATCAAAACTGAGAACAACTTGTGTTCAAATGATAAAACAATTGCTACTAAAGCTATCAACTGAAATTGCAGCTGTAGCTATGATCCCAGACTAAGAGGTATGTGAAAATATATTTGCACCAAGAAATATACTTGTCTGACTACACTTTGCTTGTGTGTTTACACCTTAGAGGGAATCTGTCGCCAATTTATTTTTTTACTTATTAAATCAAAACCCTGATCCATATTCTTTTCTGCTCAGTCGTTTTTATTTCCTGATTATAGATTTCTCTATTCAGTCGTCTATATATGATTGTGGGGAAGACATTCTTGCTTGCACTGCTTTAACAGCAGTGAGAGAGATACTTTACAGCAGCTTCATGCACATAGGATTCTTAAGACAGCTTCTGTACCATAGACTTGTATGTATGAGTTTTCACTGTGAAGGGAGGGGAGAGGGGGGAGCTGTGACATCTCCTCTTGTGACTGGTGGATTCTGTGTTATCTGTACACATTGGTGTCTCCTTTCAGTGTGACCCTGCTTTTACTGATAATGAGCAGACACTGCTGAAAAGCTCTCTAAACAGAACAGGAAGTGTCAGACGATTATTAGGATTAGTGGCCAAAGTGAAAACTGCAGGACTTAAGAATTATTTAAAAAAATGCTAAAAGTGATCTGGAAAATGAAAAAAATATATTACCAAAAATTCCTACAAAATGTGTTTAACATAAAAATGTGAGTTAAACAATAAGTCATTTTTTGATGACACATTCCCTTTAAGTATTAATTCTTAGATGTCGTCTCTTAGTTCTTAATGGAAGTCTTTAAGGGTATGTTCTCATGGCTTATTTTGCTGCGTATTTTATACTTTATACGTGGTAAAATGCGCGCCACGATTACGGTAATTCATAGCTCTCATAGAGAGCCATGTATTGTATGCACGGAGGGGGGGGTGAATTGACAATTGTTCGTGTCGCTTACGCGCTGCTGACAATGCATGTCGATGAGGCCGGCCGAGTGGTTCCGAAACACACGTCGTATTGCAGTGAGTACTATACGCGCCGCAATAAGCCATATGAACATACCCTAATAATATATTTTCTAATAAAACTGAAATATATTGACATATTCAGAAATAATATAAAAGCGGCAAGGTAAAAATAAATACAGTGTTACCTTTCATATAATTATAAAGTGTCTGCCACAGCCAGTTTCAGACTCACACTTCCTGGTTAGACTTAATTTAAATAAACAAGCTCCTGTGCTAGAGATAAGACTCAGCAGGGAGTGACTCTCTATAGTCTTAGAGAGCAGCTGGAACAATCAGATAAATGAAAGAGCAAAGAGAGGAGATCAGTAACCAAGAGAAACTTGTGTACACTAGCAGTAGATAAACTCTTCTTTATCTTCTGTACAAAGCAAAATCATATCAGCAATGTATTTGATAATAGTCTTAAATATCCATTGTCTACATGTTAAAAGCTAATCACTGTGGTGAGAAAACCTCTCTAAGAAATTATTCAGGCACCAATACACAGATAGGAGCTGCCAAAACAAAAATAAAAACGTGTCTCACCTCCTGGAGTTGGTTTATAGTCTCACAACACACCCATTCATATATATGAGGTCACCCTGCTTCCAGCTGAGATCACTTGAAGTTACCAACTACAACTTTGAGGTTGCATTCTTTAGAAATCCATTGTCAACATGTCCTCTTTTAATTTCTAATAAGTGCCACATTAACCTAGAGATCTTATGTGGATTCAGATTTCTATCTATAACCAAAATCTACAGTGCATCCTACCTGGAGTTTGCATCTACTGTATATACAGTAGATGTGTGATGTGGATGATGTTCGGAAACCACATAGCATGTCCATGACAACACTACACCTGATAAAATTAGGAAAAGTACATAATGTTTTCAGAATCCCAGAGTAGTTTATCCATCACACAGTAGATTTTCAATGAAAAAATATGTATACTAAAAGGTATTATTTACATTTCTTTAGATAATTCTCTGTTAAGGATGTGATGCCTCTAGAGTAGTGTTGTGCTTTAATTTCTGACCAGACCCAAATTTTGCTGGAAATCGCAGGAAAATCAGGCAACAAATTGGGACACAGCCAGCCAGTCAGGAAACAGCATACATGATGCACTTCCTTTTTCGTGTTTGACTGTCCGCCTGCCAATAGGTTGCCTAATATTTTCTACAAAATTTGGGCTAGGCCACATCGATCAGATGGGAATTAGGAGCATTACACTACTCTGGAGGGAGTGAATCCAGTGTAGTTCACATGGGGGGGGCTTTTGCTAACCCAATATATGGCCTCTATGCTTTATAGACAGTGTTGAAGTTAGAATAGGGTAATGCGAAATTTGATCTAAATCCAAGCAGTTCAGCTTAGGTCAGTCCAAATCAAATTTTGGTGAAAATCTCCAAACAATAAACTCTTAGCTTAACACTAAGCTGGGTTTAGGTCTAGGGTTTTTATTTTTTTACTGGCTTTTAAGGATTGCAATTACAATTTTCCAATGCCCCCGGTCCATTCTCACTACCATTGAGGCCTAACTTCCATTCTGTTCTCACCTAGTCACTCCAGACCTGGCTACACTTTAGGTTGAAGGTATTAAAAAAAGTGATATCTGCACCTGAAGCGACAAGGTGACATCAACCAGAGGCGCTACTAGGGTAGTTAAACATCCGAGGCATGGGCCTTTTGTGCTATATTTTGCTCAATAGGGTTGCGTTTACACAGCATTTTTCACAGCACATCATAAGTTGTGGCATGTATTTTTTCAGGTAAACTATGTTTCTATCACTACTTTTCTGCATATGTACTGTCCATTACCATAACAGCACACTGTATAATGACAATCACTACTGACAACGTTTCCTCTTCAAAACAAATTTGTTCAATAGTGTAATACCTCTAAATAATAGTCAGTTACCAAATAATACACCTTTACATGGAGTAAATACACATTACTGTCACACTGTTACTAAAAAAAAAATCATAGACCATGAATCTCAATAATACATAAGGACCAAATAATATTGCCCTACTATGACCACATTGGACCACCACAAAATGACTACCAGTTGTATACAGGTGCAATGCAGACCACATAAGTGATTACAAAGAAGCTACTACACTGGCTCACAGCTGACGTCATTTCAGATTGGAGTCATTCTCTTCCTTTAATTTTTGCTTTCAGTCTAAACCACCATTGTGGGGTCTCCAGGCCATTACTTGTCTCTGCAGAATTTTCCACAAAAACATTTTAAGATATTCACTTTTCAGCAACTTCCTACCCATTCCCTACATCCATGCAAACTCCCCAAGGGATGATGTACTGTCATATTCATTGTAGTGTTTCTATTTTTCTACAGGTTTTCATTGGACTACATGGGATCGGTTAGACTATGTCAAACCAGCGTTGGATCCATTTTTGTAATAAAATGTTGAATGAGGGAAGATATTAGGGAGTGTTTAAATAAAGTGTTTTCTGTTGTTTACTATTTAATGCCAGTGTCTGACTGACACCTCTCCATTTCTATTAATGGGTCTTAGTCTTAGCCAGCAGTGTTTTTTGTCACCTTCAAAGCTCACACCAACCCTCTCTCCCTATTACCCTAGTATTCAATGTACTAGGAGTACTTGGAAGAGCCAGGTTTTTATAAGAAGTGAACCATCTAATGTGTGTCTGTTTTTGGGGAGGCTGTGGGCTGATATTTTTGGGATGGGAAGAGTTCAATATACGTGGCCCCTTCCCATGCTGATAGTGTAAGACTACAGCTGGCAGTTTTAGCTTTGATTTTTATGAAAAATAAGGGGAATTCCAAAGAAATTAATTTAAAATAATTATGTGGGTTAACTCTATTTTTCATAACCAGCCAAGGTAAAACTAGCCGCTGCAGCCTGATATTATTGGGATAGAAAGGTTTGTGGATATTGGTTTCCTAAAAACACTAGTCCACAGCTGCTCTAGAAGTGGATCATCATACTAGATGGTCTGCTTCTGATGGTAGCTAGTATCCTTGGTGTATTGGGTATTATTATTAATATTTATTTTTGAGTGCCCTTGGTTCCAGGGAGCCCCATGAGGGCTTATAGTCTACAGGGAACTGGGGTTATAGTGACAGGCAGGGGCGTAACTACCGGGGTAGCAGGGGTAGCAGTTGCTACGGGCCCCTGCGCTTAGGAGGGCCCCGGGGCAGCCGCTACCGCGTCCGCTACCCCGGTAATGCCGCTCCTGTGCCCGCCGGCAGTGAAAAGGTCAGGATTCGAAGATATTTGTGTCTAAATCTGCAGGGACAAGTGGTCGGGAGATGTCATCATGATGGCGGACTGGACCGGATGCAGAACAAAAGAGAAAGTCAACGACTGGTCAGAGAAACGTCACCTGTGAGTCACAAGATGTAACTACACTGTAATCACTTATATGTCTACAGAGCCTATGTACACTGGTGTCTACCACTACATGATCACTGTATGGAGGTAATATACAGTCTGCAGAGCCTGTGTACACTGGTGTCTACCACTATATGGTCACTGTATGGTGATAATATACAGTCTGCAGAGCCTGTGTACACTGGTGTCTACCATTATATGTCACTGTATGGAGGTAATATACAGTCTGCAGAGCCTGTGTACACTGGTGTCTACCACTATATGGTCACTGTATGGAGGTAATATACAGTCTGCAGAGCCTTTGTACACTGGTGTCTATCACTATATGGTCACTGTATGGTGGTACTATACAGTCTGCAGAGCCTGTGTACACTGGTGTCTACCACTATATGGTCACTGTATGGAGGTAATATACAGTCTGCAGAGCCTGTGTACACTGGTGTCTACCATTATATGGTCACTGAATGGTGGTTATATACAGTCTGCAGAGCCTGTGTACACTGGTATATACCACTATATGGTCACTATATTATTATATATTATTATTATTAGACAGTATTGGTCTTTGTGTACTGATCAGTAATAGTGTAGGGGTATTATTCAGTCACTATTTGGTGGTAATTTGTGGTCGTGTTCTGGTGGTATAATCAGGTCCTTATGTAATAGCGTTATTGGTAATGCTGGTCTTAGTATAGTGGGATTTGATTGGTAGCAGTATGATGGTGAGATGTATGGTGAGGTATTTGCCCCTTGTATTATCTACATTATCTAACAGCATCTCCTGGTACATGGTCGTGGTCAGGGAGGTGGGCGAGGGGGGGGGGGGTGGGGGGGTCCCCATCCAAAAGTTTGGTTTGGGGCCCTGGCTTCTCTACTTACGCCCCTGGTGACAGGGGGTTATTTTCAACCATGGGGTGACAAGAAACACCGCTGGCTGACACCAAACCACAGCAACAGTAATGGTGAGGCATCTATCAGAAACATACATTACTAACAATGCAAAAAATGGTTAAAAAACCCCATAAAGAAATGACCAAACATTTTTTATTTGAATAAACACTCCCCAACACCATCCATCTGTGATGCCAGAGATGTGCAAGGTCTGCAGGCCCTGACCTACTTACTGAGTTTTCCATGCAGTGATCCCTCCTACCAAGCCATCTAAATAGCTTGCTGATCTCCCCTTACTTCAAACACCTTGCTGCTGGTTACTCCTACGATAGGAAAGCTGTTTACTTGCTGTGGAGGATGGAGCATCACCCAACTTTCCTAGATGCCAGATCAGCTGTCCAGAATCCAAGAGAGGTGGGTGACATCCCCCATAGCAGGCACCCAACTTTCCTATTTTTTCCTATTTTAGGAAAGCTCAGTGCCTTCTCGGGGGATGGTATAGAGATCTCTCAATAGGTAGGTATATAAGCACTCCATACGGTAGGTGTATAGGCCACTTACAGTAGATAGATAGGTACTGTATATAGGTCCCCTCAGGAGTAGGTATACCGTTCCCTTCATTAGGTAGGTATATAGGTGCCCTCAGTTGTTAAGAAGATATATATACCCCTTCAGTAAGTAGGTAAATAGGATTCTTCCATAGCTATATAGGTCTCCTCAGTAGGTAAGAAGGTATATAGACCCTTTCAGTAGGTAGGTAAATATGTCCCCTCAGAAGGTATATAAGGTCCCCTCAATAGTTAGGTATATATAGCTCCCACCAGTAGGTAGATGGGACAGTATATAGGCCCCCATAAAAAATAAAATAAATAATACTCACCTCTCCTTGTATCCCTATCATGTCATTATGTCACCTACACTGGGATGCTACTACCAGGAACTCTACTAAGACTAAAGCTTTGCTGCATAGTAGAAGCAACAGCGCAGACGACATGATGAAATCACTTTGTCATGCTACCTGCCTGCTTTCTCGTGCAGCGCCTGGGAGTTGACAGTGGGGAAGAAAACTGATGACCCCCTGCTCCTCTGTAGTTTTCAACAGTTACAAAAACTTGCCAGTGTTGGGATCCGCTAGCAAGTGGTCTGGTTTGGAGTAGCTGCATTAGATAAAATTGCCTAGCAACACTTCTGACAACAATCAATGTTAAGGCCACACCAGAAGCAAAAAGTTAACGTAAGAGCGTCAGAAAGTCATGGCGCACAAGGAGCAAAGCGGAACCAAAGGCATTATAGAATCGTAAGTCAACCCTTTAATGCCAAAAAAACAACTCTAACCTTAGGCCCAGCATAGGTTTAGGGTTAGGGCTAGACAAAAAAAATTTGGGTTCAAAACGTCACAAAACCGAACTTTTCAAAAGTTCAGTCAAAGCAGTTTCAAGCCAAACAGGGCCCTTTTCGAGTAACACTGTTATGAGCCCCATAGTAACATGCCCTTATATTTGTTATCTTTTTTTTAGAGATTTTCATTACTATAAATATTTAGCTATGTATATTACAGAGGATCTAAGGTCTGTCTATTCACCAACAATACTACAAGTACTATTAGGTTACAATAGAGTGAATCCTTATATTCAAATCTACATTATTATCCTTAAGTCAGTAGTCAGATTAAAGCATGGTTACAACTTCTTTGTTATCTTCTTTGCAAATTAAGCAATGTCATTCATTTTATGGGTTAAAAAGAAAAGAGAAAGAAAAACTAGTAAATGAATAGTTAGTTTACCTATTGAATTTCTCGCTGAAGTTCCCACCTTTGGAAAATACATTAACTCTAGAGCATACCAAGTCATTGACAGCAGAAGCCGCAGCAGAGCAGCTAGCAGTGGAGCATTATATTGGAAGGACAGAAATGTTGTTTGGATAGAAGCCATTTTCAATACTTCAAACAAAGATTTTGTGATCACAGCCAAATCTACCTAAAATAATTATTATAGCACAAATTAGTTACTGATACACCATAATTACTTGTAGTTTTACCAATTATTCATTACAGCATTACAAGATTTAATTATAAATTATAATTAGACTCCACAGTCTATATTCACACATATAAAAGTTAGTTTAGTGTTTACACCCTGTGATTTTTCTTTTAATTACAATGAATATTTATACTCACACAAAAGGTTTAAGGGGGCTGATGCTGGCACATAGCAAGCGATATCTAATTATCCATGAGCCAGGTACGGTGCTGGCAGCGTCTTTATCTTCATCAAGGCCTGGAACAATTCACTGACAAAATGCACTTCAGCTAATCATAAAAATTAATTACAGAGAAAATGTGCATTGAGGTGGTAAAGGTGTGGGTACATTCTGAGTCACTGTGTTGACTTGAGGCCTTTTAACCTGTTACATAAATCTCATTTTACCAAGGATATCAATACTTCATCACAATACTGTAGTTATTGATGAACAGATTTTTGAGGCTTCATATTCCAAACAAACATTTCAGTTCATAAACCAAAGTATATTCAGACTGATCATTGCCATCTTTGATATATCGTATAAAACGGCAATTAATGTCTCACTCACTTGAGGAACCAATAAACCATGAAGCCGAGTTGCAAATTGTCCAATACAATAGTTCCATGTGATAACAATGGAGTTTATGTGAAATTCTCAAGTGTTAGAAACACAAATGTCTAAATCTTGTAGATGGAAAGCCATTGCCTATATTCCCTTACTACAGGACTGTAGGACTACTGTGATAAAAAATGCCACGTGCCACAAGAGGCTTTCTTTAAACAAACATCAACCATTATAGAATAGAACAGAGACAAAACCACAGGTATAGTAGTTTTAACTAGATTGTTAATGGCCATAAGATTTTTTACGTAAGCAGCAGTATTACCTATACAGCCATTAGATTCTAACCTTAATCATGTCCTTAACCTAGGCATTAAGATGGTAATGCATGCGTGTCCATAGCGGGCACTTATGTATGCTTGGGGGGGGGGGGCGCGGGGGGGGAGGGTTGTGGAAAGCCCTTATCCCTAAGGACTTTAAAGTGATTTAAGCACCAAAAATCTTGGTGTTCCAAATAAAAGTCCTTACAGCAGGTAGCGCCATGTGAAGTCAGTGCTGTGGAGCACCAGGATGAAAGGTGCTGGAACAGAGTGGGTTTCAAATATGAGAGTTTTTTTTTTCTCTTGTAACCCTTACCCTATCATCAGCAATTTTTCAGAACGCATGGACAACCCCATTTAAATCTCACTATGAAGTGTTCAGCAAAGACTAAAATAATAACCCCCCCAGAACCTCACTCTAAAGCTGTGAGAACTTTTTAGGTCTGTGTTGTCAGAGTGTACAGCTTTATGCTGCTCAAGGAATTTTCTTTAAAAAGGGGGAAGATTAGAGTGACATATTTAATGTAATTTATGCCTAAAAAGTATCAAAGACTATACGACAAATCAACGCCAGTTCATATATCTTAGTTTACAGTGCATAGTCTGCTTAAAGATGTGGCACATGTTTTAAGGGGAGTACGTATTCTAATACATTTGGCTCATCTTACTCCAGCCCTATTTGCATTTAGATCAGCATACGAAATACTGGTCTTAAACTAATAGTTTGTTCTGGAGCTCTGACAACTTGACAGTTGTATAAAGCCTTGTTGAATGGGCCACTACTCTACCACCGGTCTTGTACACAGCCAGGTCACATTATTATGACCAACAGCTAATATCCAGAGTAATGACTGTGTGGCTCACAGATAACAGCTAGATGGGCTGGGAGTGAGTTAATAAGGTCAATGGTTAAGTGCGACCAGAGAAAACCACAAAAGCATTCCCCAGACCAAAATGCTGCCACCACCAGCTTGAGTCTGTTTCCTGTGACTATTCAGAGAAGGCAACCCCTTGCAAATCAGCGAAGTTCCGGTTCCGATACTCTTGTGAAAATCAAGCCTTTTATTGCCAATGCAATTCATTAGCAGACTTACAGTCACAATGTGCGTCAGAACCCTGAACTGTTGTTTTAAAAACATGTCCGGCAACTCACGGATTTGTTACGGTTGTGAGCGCCTCCACTGTATATTACCAGTCTGCCCTCTCACACCTTAATAGCAGATGTTCACCTGCCTCTTCAATGGCATGTATTGCTCTACAGTTTCTGTTTCGCTTATTAACAATGGTGCCATATGTCCACTCACAATACACTTTTACCACAGCAGCACCAGCACAGCACAAATTAAATGCCATTCTTAGTCCAAAAACCAATGTAGACTTCTTTGGACCAAGTCTGCAATATTTCACATCAGTATATGCTTCATATGCAGATCACAAAAGCATGGTCTACCAATCTTTTGTGTCTAGCACATAAAAGGCGACATGTATGAAATTTGGCGGTAACACACCACATTTCATGCATCTATCATTAGTGTAGAAAGCACCTGAGTTATGTACCTGCTCTACAGCGGGTCATAAATCAGGCGCATTTTAGCAATCGAGTGACAGTTCTGATTCAGGTATACCACTTTGAAAGTAGTATACCTGTTCCAGCTGTGATGCACCCAGAAATGCCGTAGCTAAGCTACAACTATGAAGCTTCGCTATAGTTCTAGTGTACCCTCCGGCCCCCACCCGAGATCGGGCACATAAAAAGTGCTGCAGGCGCAATGTAATGCACTCCAGAGTGGCGTACGGGAGATTTAAAAATTTATGAACTGGGCTGCGCCTGATATCGGGCTGAAAAGACACCAGATATCTGTCGCACCCCTGTTCATACATGTCGCCCAAAGTGTCTAACATTGTGAAATTGAGCAAATGTGGTTCAAAACAAATTAAGTACATTCTAAAATCTTTTATGGCTTCCCCACTGTATAAGTAGCGATATATTTGTCAAAATAACTTTATTTGTGATCTTGCCTGGTCCAACAGTTCTATCTCTCCTTATCTTGCCTACTTCCGTTTCCTTTTCCTGGTGCTCAGCCACAGCACGGTCTTTAACATTTGTGCGACTTTTTAGTGAGATGTGGACTACTTTCCACACATGCTGGCGTATTGAAAAATCTGTACTATCAAGTCTAAAAAATTGTAAAGAAGTATGAAAATTAATTTGAAGTATTTCAGGTATTGGAACTAACTGAATTCACTGTCTCCTAGGTCTACTGTATACTTATTGAAGCCATTGTGAATATTTATCAAACACCATTCAATAGTTAAACATTCAGAATTACATTAGACATTTATTTAACTTCTTTTTTAACTTTTGTGTACGGTACAGTGAAACATTCCTTTCTAATAAGGTTAAAAGATGACGATAGTTCTATTATGATCATCCTCAATGTGAACGTATCTAAAAACGTCCGAGTTAGCCAACATAGCCTTGAAAGTCTGTATATAATATGTAAGTTGGTATTGAACCGGACCAAAACCTCTTTCATATGAAGCCATGGAAACAAATGATTTACTTGCTCACAGACAAAGCTAATACACGGTTTTCATTTTCCGGTAATTTTCTTTAGGTTGAAGAGTGAAAGTTTGATTAGCAAGCTGTCCATATAATGCAATCAATATAGCTCATAGCCAGCAGTGCTCAGTAAAAGCAGTAATGAAGTTATTTATGTTGTTCAATGTATATACTTATATCAGTTAGTCAGTGTTTATTTCTATGGCTGAACAAACCATTGCAAACAACATTGTGAGTCCTCCTACACAAGAGATTGTGAAGTTTAATAATACCTATGTTCACTTTTAACAGAAACATCACACGAAGTTGAAATATTTTAGAAGAGTCTCAGACTTTCAAGCTTTTTATCTTTGCTTGGAGCAAAGAGTATTGGGCACAGGTGGAAAAAAGTTTAATTGTGCCAATAGCTTTTGTCACTAAAAGTGGTGTAAAATGTATCAGACATTTGCAAAATATACTATTTGAGAAAACTTCTAATTGTGAACACAAAGGGCGACATGTGTGAACGGGGTTGTGCCAGTTTTCTGGTGTACTTTGAGCCAAAAAGAATGTATGAACAGGTGCGCTCCAAACTTTGGTGCGATAAGTGCCTCTGTAATGCGACAAAGACACTTTTTAATGTGCCAAAGATTTAGGGTGTTCTGAGGGCGTCGCACCACATTCATAGAAGTAGAGACATTTATGATTCTTTAATGCCAAAACTAGGCACAGAACAGTTAGAACAGCCAGACCAGATTAAAGGTGGTGCCTGAGCCTGAGTTGTCGTATTGGCACTAGACTGCGCCTGTAAGTAAAGGGTGACATGTATGAACATCGGTGCTGACAGGCCAGTTCTAAATAGCGTTAAGGTAGTGTAGAATGTGCTAGAATGTATGAACCTGTTCTTCTGCAGGTCATACATACAGGCGCAGTCTAGTGCCAATACGACAAGTTTGGCTCAGGCACCACCTTTACCCTGGTCTGGCTGTTCTAACTATTATGCGCCTTGGTTTGGTGTCAAAGAATCAGAAACATGTCTACTTCTATGAATGTGGTGCGACACGTCCCCAGAATGCCCCAAATGTTTGGTGCATTAAAAAATGTCTTTGGTGCATTACAGAGGCACTTATCGCACCAAAGTTTGGAGTGCTCCTGTTCATACATTCTTTTTGGCTCAAAGCACACCAGAAAACTGGCGCAGCGCTGTTCATACATGTCACGCAAAATGTCACAACATAAATGGAAATGGTATGCCAATGACTTCTTGTTTGTATACACCTAGTCTGACCTAGCATTGACCATCCTACAATATTACATTCCCTTTACAGAAGGGAAAGCTGCCAACTAGGCACTATGTAGTAAAAGCTTGCAGCATTGTAAGCAATCCAGACAAATCAAATAGTGTTGAGTGACCAGTAAAATGTTCTAGTTCGATTAGAACCTCGAACTTTTGTGAGTTCGGTTCGAAGTTCTATTCGAACTCGAACTTCCAACCCCATTACAGTCTATGGAAGAAGAAGTTCTGGTTAATTTTTGTACCTATACAGGTGAGGAGAAGCTGTAATTACAAGCCATAACAGTAAACTGGATACGTGGAACAACTTAGTGAAGACAATTTGGCTCTAAGAGTGACAGAAAAAAAGTGAGAGGCTAAAATACTTAATTCCTTTCAATGGCTAAGTGAAAAGATGAGGACAGCTTGAAAGCACGGGCGTAGCTATAGGAGGTGCCGCGTTAGCAGTTGCTACAGTGCCCTGTATCCTGAAGGGGCCCAAAAGCCCCTTTGACACATAGGAGATTTGGAGACAGTGTGTTATACAATTACTGAGTATGATTTAGCAAATTCAATCACTCCATATAATATACATACATGTAAATGAGAGTTAGGTGTTATGTGAGCCTTCAAATTCGCCAAATACCAGCTTCTGGATGTGTGAAACATGCAGCCAGCAATACCAAACTCCCTAACTATTGATGTTTAAGGAGAGGAAAATGCTACCTAACTAATTAAGAGCAGTCTGTACAGTACAGAACTTAACTTTTCTAGAACAGTTCGATCAACACTATCAAACAACATTAAAACTAGTGTTGCTTGACACTGGTTCAGCCAAAATTTTGAAAAATTCAACCCTAATCCTAAAGCTAGCCCTAATTCTTACCGCAACAATTACCCTAAACCTGGCGCTTATTGTAGCCTTAAAGGGAATCTGTCCCCAATTTTTTTTACTTATTAAAACAAGACCTTTACCCATATTTTCTCTTAGCCCTTTTTATTTTCTGAATGTAGATTTCTCAATTCATTTGTCTGTATATGATTGTGGGGAAAGCTTTTTTGCTTTCTTGCTTCCACTGAGTTTAACAGCGGTAAGAGAGATACTTTACAACAGATTCATGCACATAGGAGCCTTAGGACTGCATCAGTCCCATTGACTTCTATAGGAGAGTTTTCTGGGCATGAACTGTGACCTGGGAAGAAGTCAGTGTAGAAGGGAAGAGGAGAGGGGGAGCTGTGACTATCTTCTATTGTTACTGGTGGATCCTGTGTTATCTATACACATTGGTGTTACCTTTCAGTCTAACCCTGCTTGCAGACTACTGAGAATCTTTCTCTACAGAACAGGAAGTGTCAGATTATTATTAGGCCTAGTGACCAAAGTGAAAACTGCAGGAATATTTTAAAAATCTTGAAAGTGATATGGAAACTTAAAAAAACAACCAAAAATTCATAAAAAAATATGTTTAACATAAAAATGTGAGTTAAACCAGTAAGTCATTTTTTTAAAATACATATTCCCTTTAACACTAAGGGTTTTTTAACTGGTCTGCAGGACTTAAATTATAATTCCCTATCGCCTGTGGTCACCATCACTGTAGTCCCCATCGCCTTCAGTCCTGTGGCGCTTACATTTGCGAAGTCTAGATCTTTTGCAGTCTTGATTTGGTTTAAAAAAAATAAAAACTATACTACAATTGCATGCTAAACTCTCAGATGGTCTCAGATGTTTTTTCTCCAAAAAATATATTCCTATCTACTTGCTTATTTGTAAATATTAAATTACAATAGTCTGTAATACAAAAATTAGTTCTTCTATATAGTCAGGGTTGCATACATAGGAAATCCAGAAGTGAAGAGCACGTTCAGCGTCTTTCTTAAAGAATGATCTTTATTCAAATCCACAGTAAAAGCGATACACAGACAAGCAGCAGTATCTGACATGTTTCAGGTCTTGAGAACTCAAACCCTTATTCTCAGCAATTAAAAAACGACAATACACGGCTTTATAAAGGATCCAAACTAGAGCAGATACAAAACACCTGTAGGAGCGTAATTAGACGTGTTGAAAGAAAGAAAAACATAAGTAAACCACAAGCACATACAAAAACCATAAAAAATACATACATAAAATATATCAATAATGTAAAATCAAATCCTGTCTGTTATTTAAACCATGTGGTTCATGTGTATTAAGGGAAAAAATCCAGAAGGATTCTCTGTTAAGAAGTTTCCTTCTAAGATCCCCACCTTGTGGAGAAGGATTAACTCTCAGTCCCTTGAACAATGAAAGAGTCAGTTTTGCCTGAATGTTGAATGAAACAATGACATGAAACAGCTGAAATACCACGGAGATTCGAATAGGAGCTATCTGATATATGACGTCTAATCCTTTCCTTTGACCTGCATGCTGTGCTCCCAATATTGAAAACAACATGTTTTACAAGTTATCAAATATACTACATAGCGTGTATTACAATCGACATTGTTTTATATAATATGTAGTATCATTAGATAAAGATCGTTTCAAAAAAATTGCAACATATACACTAAGTAGCTGCACCTCTATAACAGCCCTTATGTTGTGACCACATTTGTGTGGATAAAGATGTAGATGTGAAAAGACTAGGGGAAAGGCACTGTCTCAAATTGGGGGCTTTTCAGGCAGTATATCTAACATCAGAAGAAAGTGCATGCGAAAGAGCCGAGTCTGCCTGTAACATAGGTAAATATTTTTTAATTTTATTAGTTACAGAGGAAAACTCGGTACTTACAGTAGTGACAAAAGTAAGTGGATGTTTGGCTCTACATTGTGTATTATATTGGTTATTATTTGATTTATAAGTTTTTGAAACAGAAGAACAGATAAGATGGTCACAATTGCACTTGAAAGTAATATCCTTGGCTCTATTTAATGACCATTGTGGATATTCTCTCCATTTAAGTCTCCTAGAAATTGAACTGGCCTCTGAAAGAAAATCAGACATGGAGGAACAGTTTCTCTGAGCTCGCAGCAGTTCTCCCGCAGGAATGTTTTTAACAATATGGGAAGGATGACACGAGCATGCATGGTGTTCCCTGTAGTAGATTTACTATTTAATGTGCAGGTGACAACAGTGTGTTCAAAATGAGACAACCTAAGATGCAAAAAATCAATATGCATACCATAAAAAGTAAAATTTAAAGAATTATTTTGTAAATAGCAAAACATGTCTGGTATGGCCGCCACATTGCCTCACCAGGCAATCAAGAGGTCATCTATGTAGACAATGCTTTCACCAAAAGAATTTGAAGAATCAAAAAATGAAAAAAATGTTTCCACTAAGTCATAAAAATATTAGCTATTGATGGTGACAATTTAGCACCCATAGGTGTGCCAGTTATCTGCAAAAAATAAGTTGTCGCAAATAGTGATGAGCGAACACTAAAAAGTCAAACTCGAACTTCGAACCCCATTGAAGTCAATGGGAAAAATGTTCTGGTTAATTTTTATACCTACACAGGTGAGATAAGCGCAATTAGCATCCATAACAGTAAATGGATATGTAGAAAAATTAGTGAACATATTTGGCTCTAAGACACAGAAAAATTCAAGGCTAAAGAATTCCTTTTCAATGGCTAATGAAAAGTGAGGCAGGTAGCTTAGCAGGCCAGTGGAGTAGTAGAAAGGGAACCCTTGACACATAAGAAGACATCGGTTTTGGAAATGGCACATGGTAACTTGCAGGAGATCCCTATCACTTTTTGCACCAGGGCCCAAGAACATGCAATATGTTGTGGCAGCAAGAACATCCCTAAGGGAACTTGGAGGTTCGATTTGGGCCATATTATGGGGGGTGCGGGGTAGTCGGGTGCCACAGTCAATTTTAAGCTTTTCAGGGACCCATGATTAAAAAAAAGGGGGCCCCCACCCTTGCTAGTTCCTATTTTTTAACAATCATGGGTCCCTTTTTGATTGGGCCCTGCGGGATACTGCCCTATTGCACCCTACTTAAAACCATGCCCTTTCCAAAAACGGTTCTTCTCATGTGTCAAAGGGGCTTTTTGGGCAGTACTCCTGTCACGGCCCTAATCGAAAAGGGGCCCACAAATATGTTAAAAGAATAGGAATTAGTAATGGGTGGGGGTCCCATTTGATTTGGCTGTATGGGGCCTGAAACGGTCATTAGATGACTTACGGCAAATGATGAGATAAAGTTAATAAATATGATGGAATGTGTATTTCCATTGTGAAGAAAAATTTTCTACAGTTTACTAGTGGTGACATCGGCAAAAAAATTGTCAGGATCCAGCTTTTATCCATTTTGATAAGTCAAAATGATCCACATTTTCGGGGGAAAGAAGTAGTTTGTCAAGTCATCACCCACCAGCTGGCTGAATGTGCGTTCCAAGAAACCCCGGCGGGCGGGTAAAACTTTATACATGCTGAGTCAGTTCAGGCCATTCATCCAGTCTGGACACCCAGAAGTTGAATGGGTCCAGACCAAGTCCAAAAACATTGGGGTTGAGCCGCAGGTACTCATGGACCATGTTCTTAAGGTGGTCTCTGTGTGTCTGAATGCTGCCCTACCTTGCAGGTGTTGGTGAGGTGGTAACAAACGAGTGAAACATATCACCCAGTAGGCTTCTGCCACACTGCTGGCTGCTGCTCGTGCTGATGCTGCTGCAGCTATTTGTCTTTCTACTGCTGGCATATTGCTGACGTTGTTCTACCGTTACATTTGAATATGAAGAAGACACAAAAGTGTCTCGAGTTGCTCAATGAGCACTGCCTCAAATTCCTGCATTCTACTGTCAATTTTTGTGGGTGGAAGGAAATTGCTCACTTTTGTCTTGTAACGTGGATCAAGGAGGGTGGCCACCCAGTAATCATTGTTCATTTTGATCGCCTTGATGCGTGGGTCATGCTGCAGGTAATGTAGCATCCAAGCTAACCTCATGCGCTCTACTCTGTGAGCTGAACTGCCGTCCTGCACCCACCCTGGATCTAGAACCACCACCTAGAGAAGACCTATAGAATTGGGAAACTGTCGGGCCTTCTACATCCGACGGCGAGTAAGGTTCTGTGTCCACATCCTCCTCCTCCTCCATCACTGCTGGGACCTGCTGCCGCAGAGTGCCTATCACTTGTTCCAGTAAAAATATGACCACAACGGTCATGCTCACAATGCCATCATCCTGACTGACCATTTTGGTGGCCTCTTCAAAACTGCAAAGATGGTGCAGAGATCCTTCATCTGCCTACACTGTCCATGGGTCAACACCCCGAGGTCCGCACCACTGCCTGTCAGGCCATGTGACACTTCATACTGCATAAAGGCATTACGTGGTTGCCACAATCGCTGGAGCATGTAGAGGCTGGAATTCTAGCGTGTTGCCACATGGCATATCAGACGGTTGACGGGGAGGCCCAGACGACACTGCAACGCTGACAGTCAGGCCGAAGCAGGGTGCGAATACCGGAAGTGTAAGCTAAGACCTCAAGCCTTCCTCAGGAGGCAGTCAGGACTAGGTAGCGCTTGAGAAATTTCTGCCTATACGAGAGCGCTTGCTCCTCCATATAAAATTCCAGCAAGACAATGACCCAAAACATACAGCCAAGGCAATAAAGGAGTGGCTCAAAAAGAAGCACAATAAGGTCATGGATTGGCCTAGCCCAGCTCTACGTTTTCCCAAAAAAACTTTTGGAGAGAGTTGAAGTCCAAGTTGCCAATTTAAAAGCATAAAATCTTAAATGATTTAGAATGATCTGCAAAGGGAAATGGACCCAAAATTTCCTGAGTGCGAAAAACCTAAAATCATCAACTACAAAAAATTTTCCTTTGCTGGTTTCCCAAAAGGGGTTTTTTCCCCAAATTTTTTCGTTTGTTTGCCGAGGATAAAATTTTTCTCCGCAAAATGAAATAAATGTATATAATTTATACCTGTTTTTTCGGGATTTTTTTTTTTGATTTTTTATCTCTCATGTTAAAATTAACCCCCTTAAATTAAAGACTGTTCATTTCGGGGGCAAACTTACACAATCAACAAGGAACAAATTTTTTTTTCCCTTCATGTATCATTGCCTTTTGTACTTGATAGGTCTGGACAAAACACAAGCTGCAATAGGGGGTAAAACCATACAGGCATTTGGAACTTATTGCGGGGTTTTAAATGTATTCAACTTTTTTTTTTATTGTGAAAATGGACTTTTTTAAATTATAAGGTTCAGGAAAACATTTAAAAAATATTTTAAAAATTGCATGCAACTCAATTTTTATGTATCTAATTAATGGTCGTTTTTAATAATATATCTGGAATATATAAAAATGAAAAAATGTTCTTAAAATTCTGTTAATCTTTTTTTTATTACAATTTAATTTATTTTATATTGTCAGTGGTAACTTACATTTTTTGGTTTTTTAAATTTATTTGCATTTTTTTCTGTAAAACATAACTGTCAAGAATAACAATATTATAATCCCACTGAAATACACAAGTATATTATAATGTAATTTTAAAGCTTTCTGCTGTGTGCCCCCCAAATTTGTGTGCTTCTGATCAATCAATGCTTTCTTTATCAAGGGAAAACATGAGCTATTGTGGCTCTAAAATGGTAGAATCACAGTTATTTATGAGAGATTTCATTTAGTTTGTTGATACCGTGTTTCCCCCGAATAAGGGTTTTAAAAAGTAGCGGGGGGGGGTTTAGGGACGTGACTAAAGTTGACGTACCCCCAAAGAAGACGTAGTAAACACGTTTTCTGCGCTGGGGGGCTGGAGGGCCCGGGCGCCCACAGGGAGCTTTTGCTTATGGGCTCCTCAGGGAGGCATATAACTGAAGGGCCCAGTGAGGCACAGTGTCCGGGCCTCCTGGCCGGGCACGTCCGCGATCCCTTCCCTATAGGGGCTCCCCCCGGGCCATTAAGTGAAGGATCCACTGGGGGGCCAGAGCAGCATCGTGCTCCGCAGTGGCCTCCGGGGTGGGCCGAAACTGGCCTGTCCAGAGCTCCCGGCCAAGGCAGCGTGTGTTATCAAGCTGCTGGCGGCCCGTAGTCACCCCCTGTGCCCGGGAAAAGATAGAGAGTGCGGAGACCCGGGAGACGGAGCAGCGGGGGTCCGGTAATGATTTTGGGGTTTTTTTTTTTTGATATTTTGCCTCAGCCGCCTATATCCCCCTTAGCCCCTGCCTTTAACCCGCCTATACCCGTCCCCCAACCTGCTCACACCCCAAGGTTGCCTTTAAATGCCCCAGCTGCCTATACTGCCCTTACCTGCCCAAAGCCGGCCCTAACCCTGCCTACACTGCCTATACTGCGTAGGGGCCATATAAGACTACCCCAAAAGTAAAAACATAGTGGGACTTTAAAAAAAAGAATGTAGACGCTGTCTTACTTTCGGGGAAACACGGTATTTTTGTTTACTAAATATGGAACAAAATATTTGACCCTTAACCCCTCAATGACCAAGCCATTTTGACCTTCAGAACCATACACAATTGTTAAACTGCTTTCATCTTAGTGTTCCAGAATTAATACCTTTTCTTTATTTAACGAGCAAAGCAGATGTTAGAGTTCTTTGCAGAACAAGATGTATATTCTTTATATACAATTTTGATGTAAACCAGTAGCATATAATTTGTATGAATTTTGTTTTGGACAGACAAGAAGACTCCTTTGGAAATTACTTTCAAACCTTCTGATTCTATATAACCAGTGTTGAAACTGTATAACAACAACTTCTAGGACAGAATTTGGACTGTTGTGCTCTTCAAAACAAATCACATTGCTATCATATTGGCAAAAAAGGCAATTTATAAAAGAAGACAGACAATTATAACCCTTAGAAATGTAGGTCTGTCCTACAGAGTAATTGACAAGAAAGTCAAGGTGGTAATCATTACAGTTTCCCTTACCAGAAGGCACTTGTAAACTAGAGTAAACTCTGAAAGGAAAATGTCAGGTAGACCAAGGGCCACTACAAAATCAGAGGACAAATTTCTGAGAGTCAACAGTTTGCATGATCGGCACCTCACAGCTCAAACTTTTCGAGCACAGATTAATGTAGCAAAAAGTGAGTGTCCATTTCAACTATGAGGAGAAGACTTCTATCTGCAGGTTTGGTAGGTTGAGTATAAGGGTCCATCCACACGGCATGGTTTATTGGTCGGATTTTCAGACGGTTTTCAGAAACCGTCTGAAAACCAACAAGCAACCATCCCCATAGACTTTAATAGAAAATCCGTTCAGTCAACAGTGAACGGATTTTCTGCCAGTTTTTTTCACTGCCGGTGTTCCCAAAAATGGAAGGTATGCATTTCGATGGCTGAGGAGGACAGGCTAATCTGCAAACTGCAGACAGAACCGTCCCCCTAAGAAAGCCATTGCTATGATTGAGAAATAAAATAGCACCTCCAGTGGATTATAGAGCCTAAGGAATCAAAATTTGACATCTTTGATATATCATGCAGATTTTTTGTACTTTCTTAGTAGGTAAAAGGATAGTTTCTTGTGTGTGACACCAACTGTCAAACATGAAGAGGAAGCATGATGGTCTGGGGATCTTTTGCTGGATCCAGAGTTGGCAACCTGCACAGTTACCATTGCAAAAACAGTTACCACAGCATTTTGTTACACCATGCAATACCTTCTGCTGTATGCCTAGTTGTTCATGGGTTCATATTACAGCATTGTAATGATCCAAAACGTATTTCTAAGTTATGTCATAACAGGGCCTACAGTACATCAATTTCAACCAAAAATACAAAAAGCTTTAACACAATGTGCCATATTAAAAAATTACTAAATAATAATCATACAGTTACCACATAACACTGCTACACAAAACCCAAATCCCAAGGCTAATATTACCAATGTCCAACTAGGACCACATATCACCAGCACATAGTGACTGAATAATACCACCACACATCATCACCACATAGTGACTAAATAATACCACCACACATGAACACATAACACTACCACATAGTGACTGACTAATGCCACAACACCATGACCACATATCACCACCACATAGTGATTGAATAATAACTCCCCACCAGGTAGCTATTTTCCACCTGTAGTCAGGTAGCTATTTGCCCCCTGTAGCCAGGTAGGTAGTTGCCCCCTGTAGCCAGGTAGTTATATGCCCCTGTAGCCAGGTAGCTATATGCCCCTTGTAGCCAGGTACTTATATGCCCCTTGTAGCCAGGTAGTTTCCCCCTGTAGGCAGGTAGTTGCCCCCTGTAGCCAGGTAGTTTCCCAATGTAGCCAGGTAGTTGCCCCCTGCAGACAGGTAGTTATTTTCTCCTCATAGTTAGGTACTTGTTTGCCAGCTGTAGTCAGGTAGTTGTCCAGTGTGGCCAGGTAGTTGCCCCCTGTAGACAGATAGTTTCCCAGTGTAGCCAGGTAGTTGCCCCCTGTAGCCAAGTAGTTATATTCCCCCTGTAGCCAGGGGGTTGCCCCCTGTAGCCAGAGAGTTGACCAGTGTTGCTAGGTATCTATTTGCCCCCTGTATCCAGGTAGTTGCCCCATGTAGCCAGGTAGTTATCTGCCTCCTGTTGCTAGGTAGTTGTCCTCTGTAGCCAGGTTGGTAGTTGTACCCTGTAGCCAGGTAGTTGCTCAGTGTAGCCAGGTAGTTTCCCCCTGTAGCCAGTAAGTTGCCCCCTGTAGCAAAGTAGTTGCCCAGTATAGCCAAGTAGTAGCTCCCTGTAGCCAGGTAGTTATTTGCCCCCTGTAGCCAAGTAGTAGCCCTCTGTAGCCAGGTAGTTATTTGCCCCCTGTAGCCAGGTAGTTGCTCTGTGTAGCTAGGTAGTTCCACCCTGTAGCCATGTAGTTGCCCCCTGTAGGCAGGTAGTTATTTGTTCCTGTAGCCAGGTAGTTGCTCTCTGTAGCCAGGTATTTATCCATTGTAGCCAGGTAGTTGTCCCCTGTAGCCAGGTAGTTGCCCAGTATAGCCAGGTAGTTACCCACTGTAGCCAGGTAGTTTCCCCCTGTTGCCAGGTAGTTATTTGCTCCTGTAGCCAATTAAAAGAAAAAAAAAGAAAAAATTTAAAAAAAGGTACTCACCTCTCCATGTTCCCTCACCGTGTGGCTGGCTGCAGTGCAAGCAGCAGATCCAGGAGCTGTTTTACAGTGTAAGCAGCGTGATGTAATCATGAATCTTACGCCAGCACATTGCTCCCACATGCCGGCGCACTGCACACTGGCAGGAAACAGAGACCCAGCGCCATTGGGGCTGTGAGTAAAGGCTCATCTTAGGAACGGCCCTGTCTCATAACTACCTATAAAGATAAAAAAAAGCCAGTAGGCTTCATAGAATGTAATGGCCTGCATAGTCTCCCCATTGAGCTTGTTTGGGATGTTGTGGCTGACACAGTAAAAGCAAAGCAAACTACAAGTGCAACACATTTGTGGGAACATCTGCAATAAGGTTGGGATCAAATTTCGGAACAATAACTGAATGCAAATGTAGAAGGAATGCCTTATGTAAAGCTGTTTGAAACAAAGTAAATCCATTATTTTTATTAATCTTGTTTATTTCTTTTTTCTTTCATTTCAAAGAAAATTTCAGATATTAAACAAAAATATCAACAAAAATTTAGGTGTTCTAAAACTTTAGAAGCATCATGTTGTGGGGTTGCTTTGCTGCAGGAGGGACTGGTGCACTTCACAAAATAGATGGAATCATGAGGAAAGAAGATTATGTGACAATACTGAAGCAACATTCTTTAAAACATCAGCCAAAGGAAAAATTTAAAACTTCCACATAGACAATGACCCGAAGCATACTGCCAAACTGCTTACAAAGTGGCTTAAGGACAACCCAGTCAATGTTTTGGAGTGGCCATCACAAAGCCCTAACTCAATCCTACTGAAAATGTATGGGAAAAGCTGAAAAGGCAGGTGCGAGCAAGGCGATCTACAAACATGGCTGTTACACCAGTTCTGTCAGGAGGAATGGGCCAAAATTCCTACCAACTATTGTGAGAATATTGTGGAAGGATATCCACAATGTTTGACTCAAGTCATACAGTTTAAGGGCAATGCTGCCAAAAAATAATGAAGTCTATGTAAACATTTGAATTTGCAGAAAGTAATAAAAATGCATTAAAAAATTCTCTCTCATTATTCTGGCATTTGGTAAATATAAATAATTTTGGTTCCTAATTGTCCTAAAACAGGTAAGGTTTATTCTGATTTCATGTCAGATAGTGAGAAAAACATGCACATGTGTCTTTTTATATAGTGTATGTACACTTCTGGTTTTATTATAATTTAATTATTTATATTTTAATTATAATTTTTGCATGCTAACATATTATACATGTGTCCGAATTACCACCGGTATGGCATTTAAAATAAATAGCCTTGAAAATCTTTGGCAGGTCCCGACAGTCCCCATGGCAAAGTCAGTGCCAAACACCATTTTGCCAAGGTCAGCTATCAGAGGGGTTTCACTTTTTGTAAGCACAATTGAATGCGGCACTGAAACACTGCAATAGGCTTTAGGTCAGTCATTTCAAGGGATATTTCTTTGCATTATATCCTGAGTCACAGACAGACCAAGAGTGGATCCTGAGGATGTTATACTCATATACCTTTCTTGTAGCATCTTGACATAAGTACAGAGGAGATATACAATAGGCATTCATTTTGCCTCTTTTTTATTCTCTCATAGGGTGACATGTATGATCGGGAGTTGCGCCTGTTTTCTGGCGAAAACTGTGGCTCACCGATCCAAATCCGCTGTCGGACGCAGGGATGCGATGTTAGGCGCAACCTTCGCCAGTTTCGGATGTGCCCCGCATGAAGGAGCGTGCAATGGGCGCGGTGTGGGCGTTCTGGGGCGGGACGCGGCACATTCGAATACTCTAAGGCATGTATGATCGCGGGTCGGCAAAGTGCGGCGCATTGCAGCGCTCGCCAGCTCCGACAGGCAGACCTAGTTGATTCTGGTCTAAATGAGCCGGAGGAGGTGAAGTGGAGCGAGAACGTAACATGAGAGGAAACATATAGAAGATCGCAAAAGAAATACATCTCGGCTCTCAGCGCCGTGCGGCATGGAGTATGAATAAAATAAAAACGTTTTTATTACGTGTAAAACATTATCAGAAAAAGAGCTCAAACCTTCTAAAAAAAATACCTAAATAAAATCACTTTCCGAAAATAAAGAACGGCGCTACATCAGGAATTAGGATCTTGGAAATTGCCGGGAAATACAGTAATTCAAATTCTGTAAGCGCTTCTCATTGGTCGGCAGAAACCAGCCAATCAGAATACGAGCGACAGTGACCCATTATAACCTATGGAGAAGTATTGACCAATCCCATGAAAAGTCGAGACAGTTCAAAATACAGTAAAAAAGGCAGAAAAGAGCTGATTGGTTGAGCTAGCGGGGGCTTGGCTATCCCGGCCAATCAGAGCGCGAGCAATCTATAATAAAACTGTACATGCCAGAAATCAAATGGTAAGACTCACGAAGTTGTGCCGATCTCTATATAAAATGAACAATAATATGGGTGTAACGAAAATAAAAAAATTAAAAATAAATCTTGAATTCTATTTATTTGTTTATTTTCGTTAACCCCGGAAGAGCTTAAAAAATTTGAATTACTGCATTTTTCCCGGAATTTTACAATATCCCCTTTCCCCGATTTGCGCCGGTGACGGCGAAAAACGCGTTTTTGGATTTGATGTTTTTTTTTTTAAGAAGGTTTTAGCTTTTTTCGATGTTTTTACACCCAATAAAAAAAAATTTTTTTTAAACATACTCCATGTGCACGGGGCTGGGCGAAATTTTTTGCCCCGATCCCTTTCCTTTGACACAATGGGACAAGTAGCTCGCACTCTATTGGGTGGGAACCAAGCCCCCCCAAGCTCAACCAAACAGCTCTTTTTCTGGCCTTTTTTACGTATTTTGAACGTCCCGCCCTTTTTATTTGATTGGTAATATTTCCCTACTTTAAATGGTTCACTGTCGTTATTCTGATTGGCTGGTTTATGCCGACCCGGGCTTACGATTTGAATTATGTATTTCCCGGGAATTTTCAATATCCAAAAACCAAAATTTTCGCCGTTTTGATTTTTTGGAAAGTTATTTTATTCAGTATTTTTTTTAGAAGGTTTTGGCTTTTCAGTAATGTTTTTCCGTAAAAAAAAACTTTTTTTTGTTATACTCCCTGCCTCACGGGGCGAAGGGGATTGATTTTTGAGCTCTTTTTATTTTCCTTTAATTTTAATGATTTACTTTTTCCTACATTTTTTCCTTTAGAAGCTTTTTTTTTCACTTTATTCATTCATTATTTTAAAGCAACCTTTTTGCTATTCATACGTTTTTTGATTTTTCGCTCTTTTCCAGCCTGTCTGAAACGGAACACATGTTTTGGCGCCTCCCCTTTTGCGCCTAGTCCTTCTGCGCCTCACACATGGCGAGGCGCGTGGGCTTTTCCCGCTGTTGAGCGCACCCCCCCCCGGGGGGCGAATCTTAGGCCAGTCCCCCCACGGCTAATTTCCGCACTGCACCCCACCACTGGGGAGGCCGGGGC